>MU895581.1:0-12291 GCA_036418205.1 Ostertagia ostertagi
TTTCACAGAAAGATGCAACGGAGCCGACTGGAGTAAGGTTCGCTTTTGCTCGATATGTTTTAGCATTTGTTTGTTTTTCTTTTCGTGCTTTTCTCATCCTTAGTAGCTTTTCTCTTCGCGAAGCACTACCAGGAGAAAGAAAATGCCGAAGAGAAAGACAGACAATCAGTAATGAATCGCAAGTAAGAGCGAACCTTACTACAGTCGGCTCGGATGCACCTTTCCGGAAAACTCAGCAAGAATTCCGCCATGGTTTCTTACCACAGATGATGCCTTCCACGTTTTCCACTCGAGAATCAACTTGGGACTTATTCGCAAGCAAAAAACATTGTTCCGTTGAGCCATTAAGTTCCGAAGAAGATTTGATGGCAGAGCACGGCTTCATAAAAAAGGATGTTTCTTCTGTGACACGGCCTTTGTTTCTACCGAAAAGCAAGGGGAGATCCTTTGGAGCTCTTCTCAACTCCATATCATGTAAAATCCCTGAAAAAATTCTCGAGCTCCTCGTGAATTTGGTCAAAATCTTGTGCGATTGCCTAATTAGTAGTTTTTGCGACGACCTGACCTTTTAAAAAGTCAGACAGCATTTTCTATCATACTGTCCCCTTGAGAAGTAGGATGTTAGCACATTAAAAAAGTTTGGCGAAACGAAAGTGAAAAATAATAGAAAAACATGAGGTGGAGTTATAATTTTGGGACGTTGGCAAGTGGCCTTTTGAACAAAAATTATTAGAAAAAATTCCTGGGATCTCAAGTTGGAAGATGATGCTTATAAGGAATTTCGTATTTGTATTTGACACACTGCCACATTAGAGACTTTTTCTAAAACATCTAAATTTGTGAGATTTTGGGAAATTCTTGGGTGGAGTTATAATTATGGGACGCAGTGTAGTTTTTGTGGGAACTAAACTTGTGTACTTTTTCATGTATGTCTACTTATATTTTTTTGATAGCTCGAAATAATGGTTGCTGTAAGAACGGTTTAGAAGAATTCGTGTTTCAGTGCCACTCAAGGTGGGGGTGTGTTATGCCAATCTCTCCTTGTCGGTACCAGATATGAGGCAGATCGAATTGGTTCCGTTGAATTTATCAATCTGTCCATGAAACACGAGTGTTCTTGGGTGTCTGACATGCGCTCATCCACGTTTCCTCAATCTTCTCACCATGGCGCAAAACAAGAATTATTTTCGTTGTAATTTGTGTCATTAGACGATCAAATTACTGAAAGTTTACGTGTATATACTAATGTCACGTTCACGGCTACCTTCCTTAACGGCTGTTGGTCTCGTAATTTTCAACAATCACCTTTTTTTGATACCCACATATTATGCACTAGTAGATGGTAAGTTGTCAGATACTATTTCATTAAAGGGAGGTACTGAACTAAAACAAAGCAGCTTTTTCAAGGCAGGTTGTTCAAGGCTTTTTCTGGTGCTTCAATTTTGACATCTTTACAAGGTGTCTCAAGAATGTTGGTGTCGGAATCCGAACTTTCATTAAGTAGAAGCTATTGATTGCTTACTAGTTGACTTTCGATTTGCCCCTGCTATTCTGTATTATGCAGGAAGGTATCCCTGTTATCCACTCTAAATTCCTGACATCTTCAAGACGGCGGGAAATCCTTTCAGTACCGCGATCATTCGTATGCACCAGGCATGTCTCCAACAAGGGGCAAGCCCAATCTGTAATTCTAAATATTAAGGGCTGTACAAAAAACAATCGAACGATACCAGGAAGAAGTGTTACATGTATAGGCGATAGAAGGAAAAACGCTAATCATTCAGCGAGTGTACTGTTCTCCAACTTACAGCGACCATGACGCTTCATCAGAATAATGGCGAGCTGGATGAGGGAAGTCATGAATGGCGGGGCTGGCGGGCCGCTGAACGACTCCGCTCGTATGTGGAGAGGCCCGATGCTTTGAGTCGCTCTCTGCCGACACCCAAAGTCAGGTCGTACGGCAGCCATAACTACGGATAGATAACAGCTTCCAGAACATGACAACAAACATCTGCCTTCATCACTACCTCAGTCGTCGTTTTTGGAAAAAAACCATAACATAGTTTCGGGCTTGGTCAATCACACTCTACTTCCACTCACTTCACAGCGAGCGCTCTTCTTAGACTTTGAGAACTAAGGAATACGTAGTATAGACTTAGATTCTAGAAGATGTTATGTATCCGTAGACATGGCTGCCACACGACCTGGCTTTGTCTGTCAGCAGAGCAGCGACTCAAAGCATCGGGCCTCACATGCAGGAGTGGTTTCGACAGCATGGGGTGCTTTTAAAAGACCAGCCAGGCCAGACTCTTGAGCCAAACATTACAGAACCACTAGGGAGGACCTACAAATTCGTATGTCAATGAAAGAGCCACGAAAATAAGGGACTACAGAGAGAGACCCACTAGAGAGTGAGTTCATTAGTTGACCCCGCATTCAAATCCAGTTTATGTATCCAATACTTTAGAGAGTTCTGGGCAATGTGCTAGACTTGCTTAATGTTAGTGACTGTTTACTTGACTGTTCTGTTGGGTTATACATTATTTAAATCAAATAAACGGATTAAGTGATCTTTGACCTGCCTTCAATAAATTCGAAAAAAATCTATAATTTTTCAAACCCTGGTTTGAGCTGAGGGTTGATATTTTTGTGTGGGTCAGAAAACGCCCATGGTTAACGCCCATGGTTACGTATAACAGGAGCATGGGGGGACCGATACAACTACCCTGTGGCACACCGCTGGTGGTGGGATACAGGTCGGACCGTGCATGATTAATAACAACCGACTGCATTCTTTGATTCAAGAAGGAGCGGATAAAGCGCAACAAACAGCCATTTTCGTCAAAACTACCGGATTTACTGAGCAGTAATGAATTGAGATAGAATGGGAGGTTTTATTTATTTATTTATTTATTTATTTATTGCACGCTTAGGTGCGCTACATAAATTCACATCTTAACATCAGTAAAACTAGGGAACACAGAACAATAACTAAGTGAACCAGCTAGGCAGCAATCGAGATAAAGAGGTGATTCTCCAGGACGAAATTCCGAAAAGCAGGGATGTCGACAGATGCAATTTGGAAGGTTACTGTAGGACCAATTTGAGTTGTACTCGAGCAGAAATGTGTTCAGTAAGTCAGTCAGTGTTTAGAAATCAATGGGCGGATAGCGCTAGGGATAACGCCACTCCTAGACGGGCACGAAGCATACGCATGGAATCAGAAACTGAATTTTCGGATGTTAGGTATTCCCTACCCCTAACAATTCAGCCTTCTGACCCGCCACATATCAAGTCCAATCTTAGGATCAACTCTTTTGTGTGACTACAGTAATCGTAGGCATCTCGGTGAGGTTACGATCTGGAGGTCTCCTTATCAAGCGCTTGGAACTGATTCTCGACAAATGAATGAATTCACAAGGCATAAAGTACTATCAAGTATATATAAAAAAAAAAGCACAAAAAGGTCATAAATATTGCGTGGCTTCTCTTCAATGTGTCGTCAGAGACAGCTTGAAAGGGAGGAGGACGACTGCTGCAATGAAATTTTCTAATACTACGGACTCAAAAATCTCGAATTCCAGAAGATCCAATAAATTAACTTTCCCAATATTAGGTTGTCTCATAAATAGTGTCGCTTTTTTTCAACCAAAAAATTTTCATCCAAATCCTCATGCTTTTACATCGAGTCATATACCATTCGAAAGAGAATTGTCTGCTCTACAAAATATCGTGTTCTTCTTCCATCTATGTTCCATGGTTTTCAAATTTTAAGCCTGTGAAATGGGAGGTCCCGCCGACAAAAATTGACCAAACCGACAACTAGCTCTAACTTTATGTTCCCTTCGGAGAAATCAATCAATGATGTACCCTCTACTTACTCATGACCTCTTCTGAACATTCCACCCTTAGGTTGCCGAAAAAGGTTTGCCCTGTTTCTTTTCGAATTGGCCAACCGATAAGTCCATGGCAATTTTCAAATTGAAATTCTTCCTCTGAAACGCTATTGTTTTATATCAACTGGTTATCTTTTGTGAGCACTTCTTCTGCTTTATTCGCTCATTTGTTTTGTTTTGATGTTTGTTAGGAATTAGCTCGAATTTTAGGGTTTAGGAGTAAGGTGCTTTGTCCACAAAAGTGACCGCATTTCTTTGAAAGAAATTATCCTTGAGGAGATGAGAAAATCAACCAGGCGTACATTCCTAACTTAGTCATGACTTGTTCTTTAAATTCTACTAGTTTTTCAATGTCTCGGCTATAAAAAAATTTCGACCTCGATCTCAGGTAATGGTGCTCAACCGTCGAGTTCTGGTTGAAAAACCGGGTCTGGAAATGGAATGATGCGACTTGTTGGGAAACCTAATAGTGTAATGTTTAGAAGAGGTCATGCATAAGTAGAGGGTACATCATTGATTGATTTCTCCGAAGGGAACATAAAGTTAGAGCTAGTTGTCGGTTTGGTCAATTTTTGTCGGCGGGACCTCCCATTTCGCATGCCTCAAATTTGAAAACCATTGAACATAGATGGAAGAAGAACACGATATTTTGTAGAGCAGACAATTCTCTTTTGAATGGTATATAACTCTCTGTAAAAGCATGGGGATTTAGATCAAAATTTTCTGGTTGAAAAAAAGCGACACTATTTATGAGACAACCTAATAGTTTGAAGACTCTGACACTTGGTGCTTGTTGTAACTCCGGTGGCAACGCCTCTATCCATCTCGCTACACGAAAAAATAGAGAATTGAAAACTTTCGTAATCTGCCTCCGTGAAAGTTCGGGGCACCGCAAAGACATCGAAAACAGTGCGCCCTCGGCAAGGCCTCATCACCCAATAACTGCTTGGTTTCAACTTTGATTCACCTTTGAGAACTTTGAAGCCAAAGATCAGATCATTGAAAACGCGTCGATAAAGAAGCGATTTCAGCCGGAACCGGCGCAGGCGTTCACCATAGTCGGGCAAATGCCTGGGTGAGCAGAACTAGGATCACATCTGTGCAGTAAAATTTTCGTAAAAACTTGTTGAACTTTCTCAATTCTCATCTGCAGTTTCCTAGTGTTGGGGCTCCAAATCTGCGATCCGTACTCAAGAATTGGAATTACATATGCTTTGTATAGCCTTCAAAAAAACTGTCTCATCATTGTGCTTAATGTTTCTAAAAATAGTAAATAAGGCGCTGAAAGCCTTACGAACTATCAAAGTTATATGATGTTCAAAATCCAAATCTGTAGTTATAATGAACCCAAGATCGCGAATTTCATCTGAAGTTTTAAGGTAATATCATTGACTATGTATGGTATTCTTTTAGCCTTGCCGATATGGAGCACCGATGTTTTTGCGAGATTTACAGGGATGTCCCACGCCGCAGCCCACTCCATCATATTGTGTATAGAACGAGTTAGGGCGTGGCGAACATCTTCATAAGTTTCCTCACGATAAACGCCATATATTTTGATGTCATCAGCGTACATATGGACTTTGACCATGGGATGAGTTGAAAGTCGAGAAGTCACATGTGTACACTAGAAATAAGAGGGGGATAGCACCCCGCCTTGCGGAACACCACTTTTGCATAAATGCAGCTTTGAGAAAGCATTTCCAACTTTTACACACATGAATCTTTCGCTCAAGTAAGAGCAAATCCAATTGAGGTAGAATCCACTAACACCCATCTGGTACAACTTCACAAGGAGCTTCTGGTGATTTATTAGGTCGTGAAAAAAAACTCTTGCGCTTTTCGGTGTTTCGTTTTTGAACGCTTTATTTTGTTACGAATTCAAGCAAGCTGCCAATGAGCTGTATGTGGTTTTGAAGAGCTTTTCTTGTTCTATCTAACAGCTAGGCTAGCTATGTTCCTTATTATTTAGTTGTCATTTTTTGAAGCCTTGAATACGGCATACTCCAAGAGCAAATTTGCATGATTTCCTTTTTCTAGCTCAAAGCAGGCCAGTATGGAGAGGAAGCAGGTCAAGATATTGCACTTGGCTGAGATTCGCAATAAATATGGTCTGAAGCAATTGTTCAAAAAGCTTTTGTAAGAATAGCGAGAGCCCTAAAGATTGTGAGGGTGGTGATCGGAGATTGGACAACGCCAACGATTAGTCGAACGTTCTGGTTGAAGCACGTTTGCACAAATCTATTGAGAGGGTTCCTCCTAAACTAATCGCACTTGCATTGTGTTTTCTTGTTGTACGGGAAGAGCTGGAAAGTCCCAAAAATTCAAATAGGGCGTGCCGCGACAGCTCACCATTTTGAAGGGTCGTTCGCCGCGTTCTAGCTTGTTTCATGCCATGAAAACGACCTGACTTTTTGATCATTTGCGACGCACGACAAAGAACGGATTCTTTGCTACAGAATACGAACCTTTGGTGAAGTGATCGACCGCGATCAGGCTCTACAAACTTTGCAAAAGTGAAACTTCACTGAAGGAAGGTTGAGGTGACTTTCATAAGGTCAGCGGCTGGTCTAGCTTTTCGTAACCAGGTGGATCTGTTAATGTGGAAAAAGTACTCCTGATAATGTGTCAAACTACTCCTAGAACTCTGGCACATATGCTCGAAATTCCTCATTATAAAGGAACCGGCTCGTCCCTGACAGGTAGCTCGGACGCACATTCCACAACTATCCCTGCAGAAGTTTGACAAGATTGGCTACGAATTAGTCCTGCGATCATCTTACTCGGTAGACCTTTTGGCTATAATTTAACACTTTCTCGACTATCTGGATAGCTTCTCCAAAGAGTTATGCTTCAAAAACCAACATGATGCGGAAACGATCTCCGCCGGGGTTCATCGTCTCTAGAGCTCCAGTATTCTGCACTACCGGGCTGATTCAACGCAGCTATTATTGGCAGAGGTTTGTGGATTCTAACAGTCTTTACTCCAATCAAAAAGGTTTCGAATGAGCCGAGATACAGGCATTTGAAAATCAAGGTCGAAAAGCGCAAGAACTTTCTTCACGACCTAATAATTTATCAAGCTTTCAACAATCAGATATTATGTCACGCCATTGCCTCTGGTTCATAGCCAAACTCCAATCGAAGACACAATCTGCCATCTGAGTGGCTAGTGGACGCACCAGCATGAAGCCGTGTTGCTCAGTAGGAAATAATCTGTTCTTACTCAAATGTTCCACAAGTTTGTCACGCATCAACCTTTTCTAAGGCTTTAGCTATTGAGGAAGTGATACTGATAGGACGGAACAGAGAGACTAGGTTTGGATGCGGGACTTTGGGTATAGCCGTTATAATAGATCCTCTCCAGCTGGTAGGTACTTCACCAAACATCAATGACGCGTTTAGAATCATACACACAGGCCTGTATAAAGAAGAGGCGCATTTCTTATACACAAGTTGAGGGATACCGTCAAATGGAATCGAACATGAGCCCTTGAGAGACTTCAACACTTTATAAACTTTTCGGGGGTTACCGCGACATCAGAGAGAGAATTTTTTCAGCTTTCTGGTCATCAGTGAAAAACCGATTACCAGAATCATCCTCAAGCACTGAACGCTTGGTTGTGGCTTCATTTTATCCTTGATCAAAGCAAAAAGACTAGTCTTGTTTCTAGTGGTACACATACGTTTTTCCTTGTAGGCTAAGAATCTGCGTAAGTGATAATCCAGTTCGGTACAGATTCTCCTGTATTGGAGCATAGCCAAAGGAGAACTATGTAGTGCGCTAAAAAGTCGAGTTTTTTGGGCACACAAATTGTTTATGTGTTTTGGGTATCGCGTCAGTGTTTCATGCTTGGACTCAAGCGGTACGTACTTGGCGAAACCAGAGTAGAGGATGCGACAAAATCTTTTGTAAAGATCGTCAACGGTTAGGTATCCTTGAAAAGCGTCCCACCGCCCTTAAGCAAGAAAAGTATCTGGAGAGGAGACTATCAGCGTTCATTAATTAGTGAGAGGAATTGTTTGCGGTGTGATTTGAGGGAGATATTGAACACAAAATGTGGATCAGAAGCTGTAATTGGTGGACGAACGTGCACATTTTAGACAATAGGGGCATTTGCCAGCACCAAATCTAGTATTGAGGCGCCACGAGTAGGTTGAGTCACATACTGCATCAAATTGAAGTTGAAGAGTTCAAGAAACTCCGATGGCACAGAGCCTTTACCCTTTTTTGAAGCCCAGTCTATATCAATGTTGAAATCACCAAGCGCAAGTAGCTTTCCGCTCCTCTTTCTCTCTCTTTCCTCTTTTAGAAATCGACAAAGCATATCGATACATAACTGGCTCTAACCAGCTCTCTGTGCCACCGTGGGAGAACGGAGAGTAGAGCACTAGTCATAAAGCGTTTACTGAGGAATCCGTGCTGTTCAGTAGTTCATTATCTTCTAAGTGATCCATGATACGCGAACAAATGATTCTTTCCATTACCTTGCTAGTGCAGCAGGTAAGACAAATGGGGCGGTAGTTCTCAACTAAATTCCAAGGACATTTCTTATGGACTGGTTTAACAAGCCCAACTCTCCAGATATCAGGGCATTAACCGAATGCCTTCGAGAGGGAGAGAGTTCCGAGATGTCATTGGCCAAGTTGAGCTTATTATTGCAACAGCTAGAAAAACACCGCTTTTCTTTTTTTGCCAGCTTTTCTTCCTCGATAATAGCTAATGAGTGACAGCACGTTTGAGTTTTTGGGCATATTTGACATATTTGAGGTAGACCGTAACGACTTAGATTCGAATGAATGTGGCTAACTTTAGCTCTCAAACGGCGAATCTTTTTTGGAATGTGTATGCGTTCGGCTTTTGGCCTAGAAGGAACGTATCGAGAGATGAGGGCGTGACATATTGTGACGAACTTCGAATAGGATTCAGACAGTACCAGCGGCAAAGAGCGCAATTCCAGTCAATATTGGTAAGCTCGCGAACAATGCTTACAAAGTCACCTTTCGCAAACCAAGGACGGGGAGCGTTCGAATGTAATCGACAAGGTGATAGGTCTGACAACAGAATCTTACGCAGCAATGATCCGAACTGTTAAAGGGTGAGGGCTCCATAACAACTTGCTGAAGGCTGAAAGAAGCACAGCAATGTATGAAAGTGGACGATGATGGGTTGCTTTAAAATCTCCCATAATGATAACTACACTGGAGCTCTGAAGGATAATGTTAGACAAGAAACCAATAAGCTCTTGAGCTACATAACGGGTTTCTGTAAATCGTGGCTATCAGTAAATACTGCGAACCAATATTGGTCATAATTACAACAACCTGAATGTATTCAGAAAAGTTTTTGAATGCTACACAATTATGGGGGATGTCCTTGCGAATTGCAACTAATACACCTCCGCCAGGCCTGCTCCCTGTCGATCACAACGAAAGACGCTATACTGCCCTCTTGTAGCTAAGCGTGGCATCATGAATTTGATAGGGTTTGCACAAAGTTTCATTTACAAAACAGCACATGGCCTTTGTTTTGAAAGGAAGTCAAATTTAGGAGTTTTCTTAATTAAAGAAAAGAACGAGCATTGAAAAGTAAGAGTCTGCCGCGCAAGGAAGAATAAGAGAGAAAGGAAGTATGGCTCACTACAGGCGGGGACCGTTCGAGCCCTCTCTTATTCCCTAGTTAGGCGTTGGCGCATTGGGTAACATGAAGGACCGTGTATCAGTCCAGTGATCGATGCTTGCGGTGGAGAAGGAGCATCGAGTGGGGGCGCTATGCGATTGATGGACTGTAGGATGCCAGAAGAACAATCAAAATGAGTTGCGCTAGATTTGCGGGACGGATCAATACTGCCAAGATCACGTGGAATTTTGAGTTTATGAATTTCTAGGTCGCGTACGACATAGACAAATTTTCCCTCGTTAGCAATAAGCAGCCCGGCTTTTTTTTCTTGGCTGTTTATCGAGGGCAAGCTCTTCTTCTGTGTAGTTACGCCTTGCATACAAAATGACCGAACTGCTTAGTCAATGAGGCTCGTGAAGGCTAGGAGCCTATCCCTCCCTTTCTATCTATTCTGAAGTAGTCATCTCATCATACTCCTAGTCAATGCCTATCCATGTTAGATTGCATTGTTTGTGATCGATATTCATTGAATCTGAATGAAATTCAACTAAAGTAGAGTACAACTCAGTTCTCGGAAACGAGGTACTGATTTGATCAGTAATCCGAGCTTCGATAGCGTTGAATTTATCCAAAACCTCCCTATGAGACTCTTGCAAGGAGAGAAACGATCGAACCGTGGTGTTGGTCTCAGCGTTCCATCAACGGTTCCAGCCAAGCAGGAGCCTTTCATTGGCCGATGTCAGACTCTGCGATTGGAGCGATCGGTCAAATGCCAATCGCGCGACCATCGCGCGATTCGCGCGACGATCGCGCGATTGACATGACTCCCATCATGACCAATCGCTCCAATCGCGCGATGGGCGCGATCACTCCCGTTGTGGCTGGCGCGCCCCTCTCGATCGATACGTTGACTGAGGTATCGATCGAGAGGGGCGCGCCAGCCACAACGGGAGTGATCGCGCCCATCGCGCGATTGGAGCGATTGGTCATGATGGGACTCATGTCAATCGCGCGATCGTCGCGCGAATCGCGCGATGGTCGCGCGATTGGCATTTGACCGATCGCTCCAATCGCAGAGTCTGACATCGGCCATTCCTGGCCGTAGCTTGCGTTTTTCTGGTGGCATAAGAGGGGATGGTGCAGCGGGCACACGGGAAGACAGATCAATGTCAACTGATCAGTTTCGGCCTTGGAATTTCTCGCACAAAGCGTCCATAATGTTCTGCTCGCCATTGCCCGACGGAGCCTGTGAGCCTTTTTGCAACCGCTTGTAGTCGCCGAGTCCCAGGCAGCTCCTTTTTCTTTGCCAGCGCTTGGTAGCTTCTCGTCCCTCTTAAGTTACCGGCTGCGCTTCATCGTTCGCCAGACAGCGCCGCCTTGCTCCCCTGCCCTCGCCCCCTCCTCGTATCTCCTCCTTGGGGCATCGTAGGAATGATCTCACAAGGGAACCGCACTTTTCCAAAAAAGTTTCTTGCGTATTGTACAGACACCTGTGTGGACCACAAAGGCCATGTCTCATTTCCGCTCAACGGTCTTGGTAGTACCAAAAAGTGGTGAATAATACCTTGATGGTTCGATCCCCCGCGGCGACTAAATTTTGCAATCAAGGTTGGCGGCCACTTGTTGGCTTCAAAATGGTCCTGACGATGAATTGACATCTGATTTTGATATTTAGCGCGATTTGGCACCAAACCGTAGGCGCCAACCCAAATGCAAAATTTAGTCGCCACGGGGGATCGAACCCTTAACAGTACCTTATGCTTCTTTTTTGGTACTGCTAAACCGTTCAGCGAAAATGAAACATGGTTTTGTGTTCCCTACATGCGTTACTACAATATACAGGGAACCGTTCTGAAATAGCACACCTCGCTCTGAGAACCCCCCTCCCCCTTGTCAGCTGCATTGTACCACGCCCAGTGCATTGACCCGTCAGGGGATCTTGGAGATCGAGTCCATTATCCTTTCTTCAAGGTCGCCCTTCTTCGCTCACCACCAGATCCTCCATTTAGTTTTTTGAATCTGGTCTTCTTTGGGAGACTTATAGCGGTGTCTGCCAGGTGGGCCTGTGCTTCACCAGGAAGTACCTTGACCTCCTTAACATCTCTGAGAGATACTGTTCTTAGGGATAGCATATACACTGCGTTTCATAATTATAGGTCCACCCTAAATTTTTGCTATTCCAAAGTTGCTGTGCATTTTTGGAAAATGCCGCTATTACCAATAGTTTCCCCATAACGAAAAACCTTGATACTTGATTTCTGGAGAAATCTCGATTCAGAATTATTAAAATATCTTTTTAGAACGTATTTTCACCGTTTCGCAAATATGACTACACATCACTTGTCGAGAGATTTTATTATAACAAAAAAAAACGTCACAAATTTTCAATAATGGGATGGTCCTCCATTAATCATAAGGAACACAATAATACGTTTTGAATGCTGGTAACCAAATTAGCTATTACATTAGATCGAAATTTGTCTGTGGGCCGATAATCGACGTTTTCAGCTCTTCCACTGTTCCGTTTTGATTTTCTTCGCTGTAGAATTTTTTAACAATGAGGTCCAATGATTCGATTCCCATTGGAATCCGATTTAGAGAACATGCGGGCCACTAGAGATTTGCCACATTTCTTCTTCTACTTCCTTCTGGCGTGTAAGGACCGGCATGGACAGCCGCGTTATCGTGCATAAAAATCAAGGATCGAGGGGTTGTTGTCGAAAAATGGTAAATTCGCTTCAAAAGAACTTTACGATACCCTATGGAATCCTTGAT
>MU895582.1:0-14901 GCA_036418205.1 Ostertagia ostertagi
CTCTCCGAAATGGTGCTCCGGTAGGGTAAGTTGAAGCGCACTTGCCCGGGTAAGCGAGAGATGCGGGATGGAATCCTGCGTGGGGCAAAGGTTTGTTCGTCCAGTACTTTTATGGAGCATCCGCGTTTTTATTTTTCCTTCTCTATTTCGATTCAATGAGAAATTCATGAGTATAGTGAGAGCTTTGTACACGCCATACACATAGTAACGGTCCTGCGTTGCAGAGGTGATAAAATTGGAATCAAAGACGCAGTGAGCGGAGCGGAAGGTTATTCAGCGCTTTCTCCGAAAGAGAAGACCGCCTTCTGCGTTCCGGAGAATCCTCTTGAAGAAGGTTCTCGTCCTTGATTCACGTTAGCATGAAGAATTTACTGAATAAGTTTCAGTGACGACTTTTCAGTGCCGAATGTGTTTAGCTCATCCGACGACATATTCCGGCCTTTATGTTCAAATTGTACTGTAAATTGAATTACCACGCTCATGGTGCAGATCGCTTGCTTTCTGCAAGCACACACGAAACTCCAAAAGAGTTCTCAAGACTGCGGTAAGAAATACAAAATCGAAACAACCTTTACTTTGCCGTAATGCAGAACTAAGTGGTCTTAGGGCTTACGCTGCTTTCCTTTGTACCCATGTGCAACCCCCACCTCCCTCAGCTTTCCTCTGTGGAACTGCTCTCCCAAGCGAACGTCATTCAAGCGCAACCATTTTTCCATGTCAATTACGGCTGCAGCAAGCATTCATCGAACAATTTAGAATTCAAAAAATGAGCAAAGTTCCCGTAATTTGTCGAGTTTTAAGGCCAACAGAACCTCTGGAAAGGCCTAGTGGGTGGTTGTTATGCTTTTTATGATCTCATAATCTCGCACTACGATATGGAGAAAATGGCATATGGGACCGGAAGCGAGATCGCTCCTCACCGTCTCATTGTGAAGAGCTCTGACCCTAAATCACTAGACATTTTCCCAGATTTCCCAGACGGATTTATCGCTAACGCTTGACTTGAAGGCAGAATTTACGATGAAAGGTTAGCTCATTGGAAATAAGGGGAGGTGGTCAGTGGAGCAGGGATGAAGAAGAAACCATTTGAAACGGCCCGAAACCCGAGAAATGGGACCCCTTCCTTGCCCGTTGATTTGCGCATTGATGCGACTCTCATCGCTGTGCCCTCTTCAACACTACGCTCTCTCTGCTATCTAATCACTCACTCGTATAGACCTATAGTCGGTGGGCGTACCCCGCCAACCGCGCCAAGAGTGAGCCATGCTAGATCGCCGAGGTCAAATCTTTCGCTGCCAATTGCGCGTCGGTCAGCACCCTCAGGAGGTCCGCCTGTCTCCCAACTATGCAATTTTCCCCTTCTTTGACCTTCGTTCTTATCGTGCAACTCTGTCGGTGTGTGTCAGAGATAATCGGCGATTTTTGATAGCATTGTCCACATTTTAATACATGAGAGGTACTTGCTGTGAAGAACAACTCGCAACAGGACAGAGCGAGATATTTAGAAAGTTTTTTTTACCCATTACCACGTTCTCCAAAACCTTCACTATTAACTTCTTCCACTCCTCTGCTAAGGAACGCACAGCGCTGCTGCCTAGAGAATTGAAGAGAGAAAAATTACTAGACTATGTCCGATAATATCGATGCAAACGCTAGTCCATAAACCCTGCTAATGTGTATGAAGTGTCGGGGAATGTGGATCTCTTTTAGCCTAAACGAGCCCTGTGCATCAGGAAGCCTTGATCCACTGCGTATGACGTATGTTAAATGAATAGTGTAGCATCATTCAGAATGCTATTTTCGTAAGGCGACCTAAAAAAGAAATGGAGATCCCGAACCAAAGCGGAATAATGGAAAAGGTTTTTGCCCGAATGCAAATCGAGTGCTAATCGAGCGTGTAGTTTTCTGTCGATAAGTGAGGCAATAATCCACTACTGCTACCACTAAGCAATAATATGAACTATATCGCGTGGAAACCGGGAGACCGGGTGAGTTTATTCTTTATATCTCTTCTCGACCACCAACCTTCGAGCACGATCTCGAATACAATGCAGAGCGTATCCCTGATGGTGTGCTTCACAAATTTACAAGGCATAATTAAACTGTTACAAGCCTACTTTGGAAATCTTTCATGTTGGAAGAACCAGCATCAAAAAAATGAATAATTAACTCTGAATATGAACATACTGTAATCTTTGACTAGATTGACTGCCGTCAACGGTAACCAACAGCAAATGAACGTTGCCACCATGCCAATTAGAATATAGTTAACCTGAAATGTGGAAAATGAGAAGTAAAAGCAAAACCGTTAGAGACCCGCCCGCGGCCATGTCTCTTTATTTTTCACATTTTGTCGACTCATATAGTATTTTCACCCTTACTATACAGTTCATAAGGCTTCCTGCAGGGCACGGGCGACCGTAGTGTTCGCACTTTTCAAAAATGATGTGACTCCACCCCCTTTTAGAGGGGTATCGATGTGACCCCAACACAACTATGAGACTTATTGTTAGGAGGCTCTCAAAATACGACCCCCTCCTCCTTACCCCGACAACCACCCTCGCTATCATGGTTGTTGCTATAGTATTTGATCCCAAGACCAGGCAAATCTTCCAATTTTGTCTAATCACGCTCCTTTAGTAACACTTCCGCCAAACTCGTCCCTTCAACCACCCCCGATCGCACTTCTCCAAGGATCAGTCACCTCGCTCAACCCCAAAATGCTACTCCCCCTCCCGATAACACAATTGCGTCCCCCTCGTTACAATTGTCCGAACGGGGTAACACTGCTGCAGGGTAGAGCGACTTGTAAGGGTGGTCCTTCGTGTTCCTTTCATCACTCTAAAATTCCACAAGAAAGCAAGCCCGAAAGTAAATCCACCCAAATGTGAGCGCTGTGTGTGCATTAACTTGTTTGTTATTTGATGTTTACTGTTTACAGTTGTTTCTCTTATAACGGTCTGTTTTTCCACTATAAAAACATTCGTCGAAAAACCATGGTCACACAAAAAAGCGGGGTGACAAAAAGCGTGCACTTTTGCGCAGTAATGAGAGCTCACTGATCTGTGGGATTGACTTCAAGGTACAATAGCTCTCTAAACAAACTTGACCAATTAAATTTTCTGGAAATTAGGGACAAATAGATTTGATCTTATACTAGTCTAGCGCCGATTGACTGACCCCGTAAGGAATGGAAAAATTAGCTGGCTCAGACTCTGTACTTGCCGGGAATTAATCAACGGACCGCGTGGTTGGGTCGGTGCCATACTTCGCGAATCGGTGGCGAATCGCGGGGCATGAGCGGCTCGCCTGCGATTTGAACGATTTACCTGCGGTTTGGGCAGCGTAACAGCGACTGTACTGTGTAGGAAAGTGGCTAGAGCCAATCTCATGCGCACGTTGACTTTCGCTAACTTTTTCACACTGTTGAGGTTCAATGTTCGAACCGCTGACACATCGCTCCTGCCTCGCGATTCGCTGGATTCGCAAAGTCTGACACCTGCCTGAGCGGCCCCCTTTGCCGCTACCACCTCCACTCTCGACAATCACTGATCACCAAAAAACATTACTTACCTTCTTTTTTCGACTGATCGCATCCACTCGTTGTTTTTGTGAGAGTGAAGCTGAGAACTGAACATTTTGTATGATCATATCCTGTGAGACTTTCCGTAATATCCGAAAATAGCAGTAAGTGATGATGGACATTGGAATGACAAACTGAAATCAATTTTTAATCGATAATGTCGATGCAGCTGAATGTCATGACACAGTACCTGAAGCAGCATCACCATTGTGCCGTAGAGTCGGCGTGAATTTTCACTTTGCCAATTTGTTTCGTCACAAAATTTACCACAATAAGGAGTACTGTAATAATTATACCTTCAGTAAATGAGAACCACATACACGGGTGATCCGAATACGTTTTACCTGTCTTTAGGCACGTAATAAGATCCGTCGACCAGTTCATAACTGAGCAGATACGGTACATTAATTAAGGTGCTTAGGAGCCAAATTAATAAAGTGATGGCCAGTGCTTGCCGCTTCTGAAAGATCGATTATTGATTGGGCTTTGCTGGTGCGGCCTACCGTGTGCAATGAGAAAACCGTTACCGAAACCGGCGCTTTTGTTCGGATCGATAATGTGAAGGTATTTATCGATAGAGATGGCAGTGAGACTCCAGCTGAAACAAGGAGATTTTCAAGCATCTTCCGCAGAAGGTGAGTTGGAAGTGTAACAAACGGAAAGTTACCTGGTCACAAATACTGAGCAGGAATTCGACAGAGGCATAATATGGCACATTGCGGAACCGAACTGCCAGTTTTTTGTGAGTGCGTACCTGCAAAGAATATGTATATCGCTTCCTTGGAGCAATTGGTGCTGACTAATAGCCCAGACAAAGTCTTTGAGAAAGTTCAAACTTACCAAGGAGTAACTGGAACGGCAGTTAGCACTAGCAACAGATCGGTGAGGATCAGATTGAGCAGGAAGATATTCCTGGCCGATCGTAATCGGCGATTGTTCGCCATCGCGAACACCACACCGCCATTTCCGACTAGGCCGAGTATGAACAGCAGACCGTAGACGAGAGTGAACGCTGACTTCACAAATAGTTGTCTGAAATGAATCGATTATTCCACCTTTGGGAATGCGATGGTAACATACGGTATTTTTGATTTGCTCAAATATGTGTTAACATGAGTAGGGAGATTAAGCCATGGGGTGGATGAACCCAATCAGAGCCTCAATTATGAATATGAAGTAGTTGCTTGGGCAAAAGCCAAGAAAGTTCGTTTATTATCATCAGGCTCATGCATGACAAAAGAATGACTGAAGGAATTGCCTCCGGAAAATTCTTGCATTTTTACGAACATGAGTATGTCAGTTGTGATCAGTAAAGACAAGGTACAGAGGTTCAGTCGAGAAGGTTCAGTTTCCGAAGATGAATAAAATTACGAGAACCACATTGTATGGAAGACGGTTAAGGGTAGGTGATGGGTACAAGGGAACGCATGGAAAGAATTGCGCACTTGGGTGGGGGGGGGGACACGCGTAAGGCGACCAAGCTTTGAAAGAATGTGGGTTTCAATCGTTTTAAATCCTTAGAATAGAGACAAAACGCATTGTTGAACAAGATGCAGTAGATACGAGAGAAATGGTTATAGATGGGTTAAGAAAGCGTCCAAAAAAGGAGTTCCTAGCGGAGACAATCAGCGTTGAACGCGTTCAAATCTCATCAGCTTGTAAGATGTACGGCGGGATTCTTGAACCAGTAAGCAGTGAAATTCACGAAGTTGTTTTACGGAAACAAACGCACTTTTTGTGCTTCTGTTGTTCTTATTCGTTGAGTGATAGCTCGCAGCAAGCCTGATTTATGACATGAGATAGAATCGCTGTTTTTTTTTTCAGTTGCTTTGGAGGCGAAGATTGAGTTGTAATTCACAGTACAGACCCAATGCCAGACAAAAGAGAAGAAATATTACCGCAGAAAGTTACCCAGCGGAAATTTCTAAGGATTCCACTCGCGAGTAGGTCCTTTTCATGTCAGCAACTTTCCTAACCAAAATCCGTTCATACCACGACAGGATTATTTTGACGCTTTGTTCACAACATAACCTCAGCGGCATTCGGAGCCACTTGGCGTCGCAAAATTTTTACTCTCAGGGAGAACCATGTATTAATGGCCCCGTGCTGGCGCCAGAACTGTGCGTAGGACTACCATGGATAACTTTATGTGCAAGCATAGAGCGAATTTTTCAGAGAGAAGTTGTAATACCAGACCGTAATAACATATGCGGTCTTAGCTTATGGCACTATCAATATGAATACCATATTCGTTACCAGTTTGTCGATCACTCTCAGGAGAAGTTCAGAGGAGACTTTTTGCCTCACTCCACTCCGTTGTAATATTACATGAAGTTTCAGTTTGACACCAAATTAATCCTTCGCTGAACAACCTGCGGCCCCTTATTTCATTGCTGTTCACGGGAGCTGCACTGCTGTGTGTAAGTGGTGTGGATCTAATGCGCCCTCCACCTTACTAGGGAAATCGCATGACTCGAATGTACCTGCCTTTGCATACCGGCTTTCCTTCCTGGTTTATGTGCGTTTCCCATATTGAAACACAGAGGGATGAAAAAATGCCTCAGAGAAAACCTGGAGGGAGCTGCTCCTGCCCGAAACGTGAAACCTTTGCCAGCTGACAATTGTTTTCAAAACATCGTTGATGTATGAGAAGATACTTCGAGCGCTATCGGCAACATCAACTTTTCTAGGTGCTATCGCACGATACGGGTGCATTGGTGGCAACGCATTCGAAACCTCGTAAGACATCTCCTTCCTGCTAAAAATGGTCCTGAGCCTTAGGTGAGGAAGAGGGAATTCATGGTGGAAAACCAAATTTAATTTTTTCAAGTTCCGCCCCCTCCTGGACTTGGTTCTAGAGGATGCCCCTGTATCTTGTGATAGCGCCTTCTTCTAATGTAATGACTGTCAGTGAATTCGCAGGTCAAATGAGACAACTACTAAGAATTTGAAGAGTCACATTCATTCCACCACTCAGTGAAGTTCTGAAGTGCCTGGTGCTCCATCTTCAACAGCTGTGTCGAATGGTGTCGTTAGCAACGTTCTGGCGATTATTAGAACCGAACATCGATTCGAAGCTGCTTAGGCATGCTATAGCCCAAAAATATTCCACAGTAAGGTCGGATATCCAAGAAAGGATTATACTTAGTCGAAACACTTCCAAGGGACGATACACACGTTTTGCATTAGAGGGTGCCCCAGCGGTCTAGCAGGGGCATACCCGCGCCGCTCGCGCCTCACCACGCCCACCCCTCCGCCGTCTCACTCTAGCTTTTTGGTACACACAGCGTTAGCGTTGATAAGGACAGCAGCGATGGGAATCAGAGGTCCTAGAGAGGGCAATGAATTCCAAGAAAGAAACGTATGGGGATTTAGGAATTTAAGCTCTTGAGAAGAGCTCGCATTCCAGAAGAGTCTAAGCCGCTTTTTATGGGTTTTCTTCTTTCCTGCCACTAAACGCCCTACAGTGTTTTCTAATGGGCTACATTTGTAAGCCGTTGTAAATCTCGCTTTTAAGCGGAAAACATCTGGATACCTGAGCATCCTTTTTCACATCATAAGATAAAAGCAAATAAATATGGGCTTACTGCGTGGTACAGCAATAATTCAAAACGTGTCATTAAGAAATTTTGTTCTCTCTCAAGCCATTAATTATTGCAACCACCTGACGGCAATCACGAGACTTGTGCTATCGTGCACGAGAACGCACTGTGGCCGTCATTCAGGTCCATTCTTTAGCCCTCCAAATGAGTTTGGCACTGCTTTAACCTGTACGAGGAGATAGAAGGCTAATATTGATTCAAAAAGGTCCGCTAATACAGACCATACAAAATTTTGCCTAGTGGAAGGACGAAGAAAAAGGAAGGAAAACCCATCATTCACATATCCTATTTATAACTAAGAACTCGTACAAGAAATTGTAGCTCTTCTTTCTCACATTGATGGGCAATCAAATGGGACAACCATGGCTTTGGAACCGTTAAGAGTCGTCTAATTGGAGAAAGGGAAAAATTGAAAACTAATGAAGCCAATAATCCCTGTACAACAGTTGATTAGGTTCGATTTTTTTTCTGTAAAGAAGAAAAAGGTGATTTGAGAGGCGAATGCCTTTCTGGCATGCTTCTGTGAACTTTGAACAGTATGGAGTCACAGATCCAGGCTTATGGATCGCTGTATTCTTTCACACTTCGAGTCCTACTTGTTGCCTCTCAGATATTCAGTAAATAATTTATTTACTTCTGAGTATTTTCCCTAATGACCTGGCAGTAATCGAACTTTCGGGCTATTGAAATACAGTGATGTCAGAAAGTATCAAGTTTTGGGGGGGGTGGGTGGTTTGGGGTTCAAGGGCATGGGTACATTACTTGTGAGTAATGTACAAGCCCGATGGACGCAGGGACCAGTCATAAGTCATATTCTTTTCTCGATCTCAGTTAAATTAGTCCAATAAAGAATAAGAGTGGACGTTTAGCGCAGAAAAACACCCTTTGTTCGGCATAGGCATCCTCGGTACCCATTGCCGCCTTTCGTTGTGATTCTTGTTGGTTCTGAGCATTCATTCGATCTCGTGATTTGACTTGTCCCAGACCATTGCCTTATGAAAGCTGGCTGGCCTTTTGTCACTAATCCGTGTCCACGCCTTGACTCGAACCTAGTACATGAAGGTGGATGTTGAACTCTGCACCCGCGTCCTTATCAAACGTACACCTGAATGATGTTCGTTCTTCTTATTGTTCTTTACCCTCAGTGAATGAAAGCTACGGCTGCTCTCATAGTTGCTGTGGATAAGATGCGCACAGCATAGCACGGAGTGGCGCTACTTTGATCGCGAAATTTCATTTCCACTACCTGGTCTGATCTGAGCGATATGCAGTCATATCGAATCAGCTTTTTTTACTATCACAATCAGAGAAATCGTGATGCACAGTATTTCCCAGGAGTACGGCTTTCTGAAAATGTTCTTTTAGTGCTGGCATGTCCACACTATGTATGCTGAAGCGGCGAAGTAATTGGAGAATTTTTTCATAATTTCTTCATCCTCTTTCTCTGTGAGGGCGGAAGTGGTGTAGTGGCAAGTGGCACGCTTACCACGGTCCGGGATCAAATCCTGGGTCGTGAGTCGCCCGGGCCAACCAAGCCTTCCATCCCTCCGGGGTCGGTTAATTGGTACCAGACTTGTCTGGGAGGATAAAAACACTGACTTGTACATCGGCTGGCCCCGCAAGTCATTGTATAGGCCACATCGCATTCAAACGCCACTACGAATGTACAAATGGAAGTAGAATGCGTGCCGCATCCCAAAAAGGGATTGATCAACGGCAAATGCTTTATCCTTTTTTATCCTTTCTCTGTGAAGCGAAGGTTGACGTCTTTAATTGCGTCACGGTCCCGACGGCTTATCTCTCATTTATAGCAAGGCAGGTAGAGGAAGTAGCGTTCGAGAAAGCATTACAGCATTTGAATAGGTGATTAGCTGGTGCTCTCGGCGGCTTTCAGACGCACATCTCAAAAGCGACCAACGACTGTTTTGGATCACTGGGAAGATCCAGGAAGGAAATGTTCATGCCTCACAGAGCCAGAACACCTCGCTTGCAGCTTCAGCGGAATTGCTGCAAACATTTCTCTATTAGCCTTTTTGGAAAAATTGTGGAGCTCTTCCAATTATTAGCCTGTTGAAATATGAATGTCCGCTGCATTCGCTTTTCGGAGTCCAAAATGCGTTCAAATGTCTGACTATGTAGGAGCGGTCACTCAAAACAACTGAACTGTTCGAAACAACCCCTCTCAGTCCGGGGCGGCTTGAATAACTGTTTAAATTTTCTTGATCCCTCACAACAGTTCAGCCAGCCTACCACTACAGGATGAATCACACATGTTTGGCAGGTTTTCGACAATGCCGAGAAAAACGTTGTGTTGGACTTCGTGGTCGTCGCGGCCGAGCCAGCGGCAGAAATGTAACGTACTCAGTACTGACTGTGTGAGCTTGTGAAAATTCGGTAGTAGAACAGGGTTTGGCCAAAAACATGGACATTTCGAGAAGTTGAACATGGACCATACAGATACGGCAGAGATCCCAGTAATGGTAGGGTGAATATCGGTTGAGGATTCCTCAACGGCACGTCGAGGATTTTCGCCTGATCAGTTACGCTCTCCCGCGCGGACATTCACACTCGCCATGCGCGAGCCGTCTGTGCTCTCCGCGCGTACGTTCACTCTCGGCACTACTCTCGCATGGTAGAGAGCTATGGTCGAGGAATTCCTCGACCGTTATTCACCCTGAATAATGCTGACTAACTTATTCCGAACCAAGCACTGTATCGAGGAGTAACAGGCACACCGTCCGAGAAACTCCCACGCGCCATTGCCCCGTTGCACCTCTTAAAAATCATCCAGGGTGAACTGAAGAAATCGGAACGAACTTTTGTCTTCACCACAGCACCTGGCTGGCTCTGCTCCACTTTCCAGTTATTCGGTTCATTGAAGGGGAAAGGGTGAATAAAGAGGGAGAGGGTCTACTTTTCGCGGCACTAATCCTACTACCCCGCCTAATTGAGTTGGTTGAACGAACGAGTTCTCAAAGTACGTTTGTTCGACCTCCGGAAGAATGGCGAAGCGTGATACTATGAATATACCATCCAAAAGAACACCTCTGTCAAAATGTTGTCAGATGACAGAGCTTATTTTCACCGCTGTTGTACACTCTTTTCAACAGCCTGAATTTTGGACCACATCTGTGTCAACCTCCCACCGTTCAACCCATGAAATAGACGAGGCCAAATGTTATCGCATAAATCATAACTGAGAATGCTTAGGTGCTAGAAGAAGAAAAGTTGAATACTGCTGTGTAAACTTACCGTCTGGTTTTTCCCATGAAGGTACTCATAAATGCCAAAGAGTGGCCTTTGGAAAAGACATTTGAACTAACACGTGCTGAAATCAAGCGGAAGTGGACCGCTTATCAGGGGAGGTATGCCGAACTTTCTTTCCGGTAGGTGGACAGCTCATGCGAAAGTAATTCTCTTTTGTACTACACCAAAAGCTTATCAGTTGGAATAGTAGGGTCATGGAGCTTAAAAATAAGAAAAGCAAATTGAGAGTTGTGCGTCACCTTGCTGGGATTAAAAGTAAGCCTGTAATCCCTGAACACGAGCTATCTTTAGCGCGAACAAGTATCCAAATTAGAAAGCACCTATACCGCTTCCACTTTCAATTTACAAGCGCTTTTACCAGGTTCTTCCCTGACTCCAATTTCGGATAGATGATTTATATCAGTAATAGCGGAGCCGCATCTGTCACTTCTACATAAAAATTAATGTAAGCAACTAATCTAAACAATGCGCTATCGCAAGATACGGGGGCATGGTTGTGACAATATATTTGGAATCGCGTGAAACTTTTCATCGTGTTGAAACAGGTGAGCCTTAGGCGGGGTAGGAAACACTTCAGGGTGCGTGAGCAACCCCCATTTTTCTGGAAGTTTCAGCCCTTCCCTTAAGCTTGGTCTCGGCGGATGCCCCGTATCTTGCGGTAGCGCCCAAAAAATCCAGAGCAGATAGGTACAAGAGTATGCCATCGGTCGAAAAGTGGGGCTTTTTATGGAGCATTTCCATGAAAAATAGCCTGTGCTTCGAATAAAGGCAATATGTAGGTGAAGAAAACATGATAAACTAAAAACTATAAAAAACGCCACTGAAATAGGTGTTCCAAATGGGACTATAACGGAAAAAACGACTCGGAATCTTAAAACAAACTCACGTGGTGATGTCATCGAGACCTTCACTTCGAATAGCGTCAACTACGAGAATACAAGTAGCGTTCTCACTCATCCACAAACGAGAAATCCAGAGAAATTACCGTAGTACTGTGTCAGCTGCGATGATTGAATAATAACAGTGGTATAAATCACTGCCGCATCTGCAGCAAAACGCACTGAAATCGAACGCCAATAAGTTCGAGAACGCGTATGTTGGCGTACGGTAGGTTACGGTAGTTTACGGTAGAACGTGTGCGACAAACACCGGAAGAATCACACCTAATGCTTTAGCTTTGTTCCGGATAGGAAAATTTACAAAACAAAAGTAAAGGTTGTGAGAGTGATCGAATACGAAAAAAAAACTGGAGATAAGGGATGATGAAGAGGAACGAACGAATAATGAATACATTCACGTAAAGAGATGCCAAAGGCTAAAAAGTGGAGAAAAATGAGAGATGGCTAGGACGTGGCCTTCGGGATGAAGCAATGATCAAAACGGGCTAAAACTCCGAAAATCTTCAAAGCCCTCATCAGAGAACCAACAGAATGAAGTCAAAATTTATGCAGTCAATCAAACGATAATTTCAGGCTCATGACTGTTGACATTCACGTTCGATGAAGCTGTTTTTTAAGTTGTTTATCGCTATTACTTTTTATCACAAACCTAGCCTCGTTAAACAAAATGGCTTGAAATCCGATATTCCATTATAATTGAGCAATTTTAATTGGATCAAACCTTAATTACTAATCTACTGAGTGCATACTTTTGAAGACCATTGGGGATCATGCAGTCAATGAGGCAATGCTTGACTGCCTCATTTGCTGGGGAGGAGCAACGCCGTCTCAACTGAAGGCGCTGCTTACACTGGATGAAGAGTGACTTCATATCCAGCTTTGTTGCCTGACCTTGCCGATATTACCGTTAACTTGTCTGCCTGCACAACAGTAAAACACCTCGTTTAGCGGGTGGGGAAAAGAAAGAAAGATTAGGTGGATAGGCACGATTATCGTTTAATGTTGAGCTGTTCCACTCAGAACTACTGTTTTTGCGATGATATAATAATACCTGGATTTTCAACCTTAAACTGCATATACGAGCAATTTGACGGCCACTACCAAATTTAGACACAAAGTGAATATTACTTCAAATATAGCGGCCACTGCCAATCGCTTCGCATCCCACTACAGGGTGGGGCAAAATTACTGGTGCACCAATATTTTGCTGGCATTTCGAGACTAGCTTTCAGAAATCGATTCTAATCACGAATATTATTTGTAGAAAAGATGACAATTCAAAACGTATTAACAGTTCTCAAAATGATCGCCTCTAGCCTTTACACAGTTCTCTGAGCATTTGGCATACGCATGCCATGTGGCACGCAGGTATTTTTCATCAATTTTGTCCCAGGATTCCAAAAGCGCCGTCATGAGAAGGTTCAAATTTCGGTAATTGATAGGGCAGACTTTTTCCTTTAGGATAGCCCATACTTGGAAATATATCGGTCTTTCCGAAGAATTGGAGAACCATTCGTCATAATTGGTGGAGTTGAGGGTTTGCTCGGTGCACTGTTTCTGGACCATTCACGGTCAGTGTCCTGAAGCTACCCCTTTGGTGAAATTATTAGTAATCCTCTCTAAAGTGAAGACACGCCCATGGTTTTGAACAAATACCGAGTTTGAACGCTATTTGAACAAAATTTGGGGATTTGAAAAATCGTCGAGAACGGTTTCGCATAGCGCTCTGCTGGAGGTTGATTGGTGCATTTCACAAAGTGGAAGGCTTAACCAATTTGTGTTCAGGGCGTATTAGTAGCAGAGTGTTCAAGCTACATACCATGAAAGAATTAGACAAGAAAGTGTACAACAAGATTCAAAAAAATCCATTATATTTAGGTGCACCAGTAATTTTGCCCCACTCTGTATGAACGGGAGTAGCTGCCTTCCTTTCTCGCTCAATGACTTGATCCATCTCTGGACGAGATTTGTAGCTGGAGCAGACTTCTTTAGTAAACAGAAATATTATGCAGAATGTTGGATATATAGCGCGATATTTCTGTATCGTCAAGTTCTAGTATTAGAACCAACTACGCAAATTCAAAATTCCCATTTTTTCTATCCAATTCAAGAAAATTGAACACGGATTTTGGACGTGAGAATTCACGAAAATTGTCCTTCCTGTCGATATTTCACTAGTCAAAACTTGAAAGCCTCTGAATTTCTCAAGGTTGAACACTTTCGTCATGTCCACTAATGGCGCAAAGGGCTAGAAGAAACTGAATACGATGATCACAACATCAACACCCTTAGAAGATCGAAGAAAATGGATAAGGTAAAGGCTATCTTATCACTGTTAAAGGAACGCCACACGATCAAAAACGTTAATAATGAACAAGTATGATTATTCCACTGGAAAATGAATACAGATGTACTGTGTATTGAAAATAAAGAAAAAAGTCAAAGAAATCACCGAAAACACTGAAAAACTTTCTTCTCTAGGTCGTGGAGGCATATGGGACCCTGGGTGCTTGATAGAGCCCCGTGAGCGTACTTACCTCAGCGTCTCTACTTGGCAGGTTAGCGCGATGAAGTTGGTGTTCCTTTAGCGCAGGCATCAGTAATAAATATCAAAAATACACAAGTAGAAAGAGAAGCAGTTGTCGGGAAAATACAAGGGAGCAGTTTGTAAGTAAAAACAAACAAACGTGGATGTGGCAATGCAATATGTCACTCCGCCATGTATTTGGCACACATGTGACCTACTTGAAGAATTGAGTAATCGGATGCATACGTGAATAAATCAAGAGCTCGAGAGCTCATGTTCAAGTCACAACTTCACTCCTCACGAGCAAGTGCGATGTCAATCATTGGTCAAAGGCTGAGGAGCTTATTTAACGGCGAGGAAAGGGTGGGGAGAGGTTGAGATCCGAGCAAGATTCTATATACGAAAGCACTCGTCTATCCCCACTTAAAAGCAAAGGCTGCGATTACTCATTCAGAGGAATTATCTCTTTGAATGAGGTAGCAGAAATCATAATCAAAAAAAAATCAAAAATCAGTGGGTTAGTGGTTCTGCACCGCTTGGAAGTGCACGACAAAGAATCACGTGCCTTCGCTCCACCGCTGCAACCGCTGCCATCCTTATCGACCGCAGCATTCGTGGCATCTGCGTGCTCTCGAGTATAACGTGCTCACTCGCGTTTTCCCTTTTCAACGCTGTGTCACTAAGTCCTAATGCAGTGGACCCCCCATGGAATATGTCAGTGTTCTCTCAGGAGTATTTCGCGTCTTCCCCACTAATGCTCCTCCTCGTACTTCCTGCCTTATTTTCGAACAAAATAACACATTAATTCTAGCGCGAACCTTGCCTTTGGAATCTCCGAAGACTAAAAATGCATGAAAGAAATTTTAATTTTTGAAAAAATGCTTTTTGATGTTCAAAGACAGTCAATCCTGAGAAATCCGGTTATCTAATTCCTAAGAACTATGTGATAGTTCAAAATGAGACTCCCAAACGAGGTCAAATAGGAGAACGGAAAAATGTTCAAATAGCAGAGCAAAACGTCTA
>MU895583.1:0-11101 GCA_036418205.1 Ostertagia ostertagi
TGGTAAATTTTGTATAACTGTATGTTAAATGCAAAATTAGATGTAGTTGTACCAGGGTGAAAATCGCTTGAGGAAACGACAACGGCTCGTCGAGGATTTCTTTCACGCTCTCCCACGCGGATGCTCACTCGCCACCCGCGAGCCGTCTGTGCTCTCCGCGCATACATTCACTCTCGACACTACTCTCGCACAGTAGAGAGCCATGGTCGAGGAATTCCTCGACCGTTATTCACCCTGGTTGTGGCTCTATTTCAGATTTGTTCTGAAAGTCAAAGGCACGGTCGCGATTAGATTCCCAAAGAAATCTCGCCTCAAGTGAGGCAGCAGGACCCCTAATCGCAGAGATTGTGGGTACTGTCGTGACTTGAAGGTGCGCGACAAGTGAGCTTGACCGCTGCAACCGCTGCCATTCTTATCAGTAGCAGCATACGTGGTGTCTGCGCCCTCTCGCGTATGACGTGCTCTCTCGTGTTCCCCTCTCCTTCTGGGTGTGTCTCCCCGTCTTACCACGGTCAACCTCATAGAAAAATTTCAACACTTTCTAGAGTGCTTTTCGTTTTCTTCCCACTAACGTTCTTCTTGACACATGTGTCTTTTCGAACAAAATTACCAACAGCTCGATCGCAACCCGTGCCTTTATCAAGATTACGTGGAGAAAAATCAGCCCAACTATTTCACGATCTATACCATTCCTAACCAATATTGAAACCATGTCGATCCAATCGGGGGGGGGGGTAGGCGTATGTGGCGTGATGGTGTGTGCCAACTACAACAAGTTGCCATTTTTGCAGAAGGAGGGAATCCCCGCTGAGCAAGAACCAATTCGCTTTCGCTTTACACCCACCCCGATTTCGTTCCCCTGCAAAAATTGAATACTGTAGGCAGCACGAAATGTTGCATCATATGCCCCTTATTGTTAGGATCCCGGACCCACTGTTATGACATCATTGATAACGAGAAAGTGGTGTTTATTACACAAATGCACTTCGATAACACTTTATTACACAAATGCACTTCGATAACACTTGCCTATCTTGCTTTTTGTAGTGTCAATCCCAAGCAGTCAGCCATCCGTCTGACAGAGTTTGACGAGGGGTCGCATTCGACGAAATAGGGTCGCCTTCCTGGAAAAGTGAAGGGGAAACGGGTCTCATCCAGGAAGGGGTCGGGGGGGGCATGTGGTGCGACAGCTCATATCGCCTTGAGTAATCCATTTTTTGCCAAGGAAGCTCCGGGGTGGGTGTAAAAGCAGAAGCGAAATGGTTCACGCACCCCAGTGATTTCCTCCCCTTGCAAAAATTGGAATTTCTGTAGGCCGGCAGCAACTGTGGCGCATCCTGAAGGAAGTCATCAACGCCAGATGCTCAATCTTTTCTTGTTACAGAAGGATATAACCCTCTATTTCGGAAAACGAGAAGAGCGTCGAGTGCAGACCACACACCACAAGTGACGACGGCCAAGAAAAAAGTGGCTTTTTTTTTTTTTCTTGGCCGTCGTCACTTGTGGTGTGTGGTCTGCACTCGACGCTCTTCTCGTTTCCGGAATAAAGGGCATATTATAGGGAAGGGGCAAAATAAGGGCGGAAGTGGTGTAGTGGCAAGTGGCACGCTTACCACGCGAGCGGTCCGGGGATCAAATCCTGGGTCGTGAGTCGCCCGGGCCAACCAAGCCTTCCATCCCTCCGGGGTCGGTTAATTGGTACCAGACTTGTCTGGGAGGATAAAAACACTGACTTGTACATCGGCTGGCCCCCGCAAGTCATTGTATAGGCCACATCGCATTCAAACGCCACTACGAATGTACAAATGGAAGTAGAATGCGTGCCGCATCCCAAAAAGTGGATTAATTAACGCTCTTTTCTTGTTTTATAGATCATAGGCGAGAAATCGAGCCGTAAAGGGTACATAAAGACGCAAGACCAAGATAGAAGTGTTTCCGAATAAGATTAACAGGGATAGATAGTCATTAGACAATAGCCAGTTCATAGCAGTACGACAATCGATAAGACTGATAACGGTAATCGATCGACGAAATCGGGGAGAATAGCGAAATTGGGACAAATCATGTGCATGAACCGTTAATCTGCGCTGGTAGCGTTGGCTGTGGCGCGGCGAGAGCGGAGAAACCACTCGTCCCATTTGGGAATGACCGCGTAAAATCAGTTTGAACCTGCCCGATCCGCACAGATCGACAGCATTTCCCGCGAACTACTTGAATTGTGTGAGGTAATGAGTTTTCGCAGAGATCGAAGTGTGAACCACGAGGTTGGTTGGTTACAGCTGAGGAAGACCTCATTGGTGAGAACTGATAGCATGTTGAATGAGAAAAGGTGACAAGAAGTGGCTAAAATTTAAACCAGGCTCTTGCTCACGATGTGTTTTACCGCGTTTTCCCTCTCCTCGCGGCACGGTGTCTCTCTGTCGCACCATTGTCGCTTACAAGAAGGTTCGGTGTTTTCTATGCTGCTTTCTCCCGCCCTCAGAGGTCCCTTTACTCCTTTTTTTAATTTTCCACCCAAACAATCCAACTGACGCATTATTTTGACCGACCCATAGCCGTTAACTTGCTATATCTGCTCGAGACCTGCGTTTTACAACACTCTGGGAACACGTGTTCCGTAATATCCTACCTCATTCCATAACACCGCCCATGCCGCACTTCTCTAAGACCTTACTGTGTCGGGGCCTATGATCACATGTAATGAAGCATTTGTCAGATAAAAGCTTGCTCAATTCAGACCAATTTCAGGTATGGAGTGTCTGGAAGCAGCGCTGTAAAAGTCCTGTGGCGGAAAAGATGACCCTTACCTTAATAGTGGTCTCAAAATTGCGCGAAGGCTAAATATGATCTTTTCGAAAACCGCTACTAATTTTTGAATCGTCATGCTTTTAGTAATCATATTCCATAGCGGATAAAAAGGATCTTAAGGATAGAAACGTTCACAGTTAGTGAAGCTCGCAGTTTGGGATATGACAGACCACCACGCATGGTCTCTAATTTCCGACTTAGAATCGTAGAGTTTCAATATACTGGACCACAAGCATGAGATGAAATGCCCTTGAATGGTCCTGAGACTACGCACTGGCGGAGCGGGGACCCAGATTTATCCCCAGCGCCACGCGTGGTTGAGCTTGTCGCCCTTCCCATTACATTTCGCTCCCATGGTTGAGTATGAGGGCTTGCTCTCCGTCCATACGAGTAATTAATTTCCTTCGTCCTCTGCTCGCATCATCCCAATCAAAAAGTTGCCTGGAATGCTGATATCTCATATCCTTCTATTTTATAAAGCGCTAACTTTGTGTGTCGGTTTGTGTATCTGTGTGTGTGTGTGTGTGTATGTATGTATGTGTGTCCGTCCGCAAAATGAAGTGAGTGAGAAGGAAGCTCATGGGATAAACAAACCGCTAACAAATCGGGTAGCTTACAGGATTTGAGATATCAATGTTTTGTAGCAGGATAGTTGTGATAACACTCTCAGTCTGAAACAAGAATAGTCCTATATTTGACACTTACCCTCTCCTTCAAAAAGCCAGAAATTGTGCGGTGCAGACCATACACCACAAGTGACGACGGCCTCCAAGTAAATCTGGTTAGTAGTGGTTCATAGTGATAGCTGATTTTTAGTAAATGATAGTTGTAATTACTGTCAACTGATCGAATACAACTGTAACAGGTTAATCATTTCATTGGCAAAAAACATTTGCATTTTCTGGAGGCCGTCGTCACTTGTGGTGTATGGCCACCGACACTTCCTGCTTTTTGAAGCGCCGACGGTAACAGAAACCTCCTTTGTACCTATGCGTAGATGCTTCGCGAAGAACGACCAAAATAAATTGCGTTGGCTTGCGATCGGGTATATTTTCCGCACTCACACAATAGCGATTGCAAAAAGGATCGATTTGTGATCAGCACGATTGTCTGTCTGCCATGTGCGGAATTGGGGAAGTGACAAAGGGCCCACCACAACGCAAATGGTCCAGAGTCAACCAAAACGATCTTTGTGCCTAACTTTAAGCTGACCAGATTTCTCAACTGTTGGCGGTCCCGGCCGTTTGGTTTTTTTGTGCGATGTTTGGGTGTGGAGTGGGCGGCGTAGGTTGTGTCGAAAGCATTCCGATTGGATCACTCCGGCGTTAGGATCCGCGTGCGGTGAGCAGACCGGCATATGCGGAATTCGGTTAGCAGTGGTATTTGCGGTGAGCGTGTTTGCGGGCGCGCGGCTTTTGTGCTGCGGTGGTGTTGGTTGATATGGCTTGCGCATTTGAGGGATAAAAAAACCTACTTTATCGGATACACACACACGTATGTATAAAGCCAGTTAAATAGTCAAGGCAACTTCCCAAATGCGACATGAATTTGGAATTCGAAAGATGAACCGCGTGGCGCCCAGCCAACAGGCACATGGGTGATGCACTTAGCAGAAAGAATGAGAGCATTTGATGGCACGAGATAAGGAATGATAATAAATGAAAATATGAAATATACCGGTGATAAGAATGGGATCTCTCAAACGGCTAAAGGACGCTTCGACATTTCAGTCGATTGCTTCTTGCCCAGGCAAACCGAGCCTTTATCGGGGAAGGCCGCTACAGAGCTCCGAGGAAGACTTATCGAGGAACTAAATTTACAAGCCCAAAGAAAGTAAATTAACAAGGCCCTATCCATCTTTAGTGGAATGGAAGTGAATAAAGGTCATCATGACATACTGCCGCATGCAATGGCCATTCCATGAGAAAACGCTTAAAAAATGGATAGACTACTCTTTATCGATTTTTTCATAAAAAAAAGATAAAATTGGTAAATTTATCTACCCGTCGTTTGTCGATATAGCTTGAAAAATGGCCTGACAGGAGTGGTTGGTGACATGGTTAATAAGGTGAAGAGGTACTGTAAGGGAAGGGGAAGTGGACAGATGATTCTTCGAGCTGATGATTTGCAGAGCCTATTGACTGACTTGATCCAGATCCCTACTATCGACAATAATGTAATGCAGTGGTAGGCGTGCACGAGGGCGAAACTTACAAGAAGGGAACCGGCTTTAGCTTCCGGAATAGTTTCGAGCGGGTAAAAGCTGGAAAAGCCCGAGATAGAAAACTTGGTTAAGCGCTAGTGGTGCGTGACTTAAATCCATAAAAAGATAATGCTGAAATCGATCCATATCCCTCGACGTCACCATTGTATACAGCATTTCTACCAGTCAAACTGTAATACTGTACTGCGAGCAACACCAAAACACGTGTTTTATCGCTACAGACTGACATCGCATCATCAATGAAGTTTCTGAAGATAGTAGATTTGATAATTCCAGGTTGAGGTACGCGAGCCGAGAATCTGATCCCGAACCATGTGCGAGCTAGTGGCGCCCCATGTCTCTGTGTAACCCCTGCAGCTGGAACAGTATTGTTATATGATACTATTAGCAGGAACATATAATTATTATAATTATTACGTAGACTTTGACGGAGTGCAGTACTTACAGTGTAAGGGCACGATTAATGCAATTTTGGTTCCAGTACTTGTTCCTCTTTATGGGCTGCGTAGGCTCAATAATTTGAGCGAAAGGCAGTAACATTTCAGATGAAACTTGGCGCTAGTGTTTCTTGGGATGACAAAGTTCGTGCCAATTTTTTCGTATCCAAAGAAGGACTCATTCGAATCGCCGAAAGGAAAATGTTATCGACCCAATTATGAAAGGTGAATTGACGGTTTAATGGCAGAGGTACGACAAACTGGTCGTCCGATGAAAATCGAAGTCGAGCTGATGAACGATGCGTGGAGAAGAAAAAACTGAAGCAAACTCTTCAAACGCGAATTAGACCCCCCTATCTGATGACTTTACGATAAGCTCTGATTATCGGAGTTTTGGACGAGTTTCCACGGCCTGCTGTCATCAACGTGAACGCGTTACTCTGCCACGCTAGTGAACGGACTAGAGTAGAACGGCTGCTGCTGCTGGAAACTGATAAAATCGCAGACGCGCTCATCCTATGGGCGGGGTTTGCACCCTCGATGTTGATTTCGAATAACACAATCAAGCACGGTAAAGAAATAGAACCAAGTAACGGTAAAGATATGGAAACCAAATAATGAATGCCTAGTAGGGGTGATGAGCAAACCCCGCCCATATGATCAGCTCGCAGTGTGATTTTGAGATTCTAGCACTTCTTCTGCTTTCTTTCTTTACCATTGAACCAGTTAGACAAATTCTTCAGTTTTTGGACATGCACCTATTTAATCGCGAAGTGTGCCCTTGAGAGATACGGAAATATGAATATTGCTTGAATTTTTGGTCCACATAAAACGAATGATAGCTCGTTAATATCGAACGACGACTCTTTTGAAGAAGCGCTCAATAATTGGGAACTGTGTCGATTTCGATGAACAGAGAATATTGAACGAGAAAAAAAGGTGGCTCTCTCATTGCGCTATCAACTGATCATTGCAACACAAAGGCATTGTTCAGGGGAGCTTCATGCCTCCATCCATCCCGAAATTCGCCAAAATGGCATCCGTGGTACGAAAACAGGGAACTGAACGAAATTGTAATTATTCTGAAGAAAAATCCAATTAATAGGATGTTCACAAGGCTTTTTAATTCCACCTCATAATCTTCTCAAAATTTGCTGCAGAAAGGTGGATCGCCTTTAGTTGCATGCAATATACGAGACGTGCCACAGTGTTACGTATTGCTACGCAAATTGCGAACGCATTCTCTACAGAACAAATTTTGGCCACGCCTCCTGAACGCGGACTACGCTCTTTCGCGGCAGTGGATCATGTTCTATATTTAATTTATGAACACTTTACACACACACAAAAGCACACTCCACAATCGAAATTTGTTCGCAGACGAAAATAAAAGTAAAGGTGCCAAGGGGAAAGTTACTGAAGAAAAAGCAAAAAAAACCATTGAGAGTCTCAAACCGAGAAACTCCTCTTTTGCCAGGTGGACAGTGATAGGTGCTAACTTAGTTGGTGGGGGGAGACCACGCGGCGGCGAAACTGCCACGTGATAGCGAAATAGTAACTGCTCCTGAGGACTAAGCTTTGGAGGGGCAAAACAGACGAACAGACGCCGCGCCGCCGCGTGGTCCCCCCCCCCAACTAAGTTAGCACCGAATTTTAACCATGATAAGGGGAGGTGCATGAAGAGACTTCGGACAGCTGTTCGCAATAAAAGTAACAATAACCAACAGTAAAACAGGCAGAAAGCATGGCGCATCACGAAGCTTCAAACGTCGCAAAAACCATTCAATTTCAATGACTTCTACGACAAAATCGATAACATGCTAACTATAAGCACCGATATCATAAAGGCTCGGATAATGATAAGGATAAATCAAATAGTAAAGGATAAAAAGATAAGGATAAAGCATTTGCCGTTGATCAATCCCTTTTTGGGATGCGGCACGCATTCTACTTCCATTTGTACATTCGTAGTGGCATTTGAATGCGATGTGGCCTATACAATGACTTCAAAAGGGCCAGCCGATGTACAAGTCAATGTTTCTATCAGGGCTTGCCAAGCATCCGACTCCACAAGTTGAGAATGTTTGGTTAGCTTGGACGGCATACAGTGCGTATCATAAGTATAGACGCACCCCTAAAATTACCATAGCTGACTCCACAGAAGTTCTTGGCAAACAGGCTTATCACCATCTGAATCAGCATGCACGAAAACCTATGTTTACCAGCTTCCACGTGAATTGGAAGGAATTCGGCTTTTTCCAACAGGTGAACATTATTTTGCCTGTATCAAAAGTATAGACGCACTCCATTAACTTGGTTAAAATAATAGGCTACACATGAACAACTTTCCATTCCAGCAAACAAATAACTAGGGATGAGTACTCTGCAAAATACCGAGACAAAACAAATTTTATACGTAGTACCAGGGGCGGAAGTGGTGTAGTGGCAAGTGGCACGCTTACCACGCGAGCGGTCCGGGGATCAAATCCTGGGTCGTGAGTCGCCCGGGCCAACCAAGCCTTCCATCCCTCCGGGGTCGGTTAATTGGTACCAGACTTGTCTGGGAGGATAAAAAACACTGACTTGCAAGTCATTGTATAGGCCACATCGCATTCAAACGCCACTACGAATGTACAAATGGAAGTAGAATGCGTGCCGCATCCCAAAAAGGGATTGATCAACGGCAAATGCTTTATCCTTTATCCTTTAATACGTCTCCCGCACCCGCGAGTTCCCGCGCCACGAGAACAGCCTTAGCAGGGGTCAACCCGCCACGTTGTGACAATTTCAAGAATTGAAAAAAATTATAATACTAACTAAAACTGAAAATTTATAAACTAAAATCGAAACAATAGTGAAGGACTCCTGGAACGAACAAGGGTCATAATATTTGAAAAATGGCTGATAATTACAGCTACGCGGCATAATTAAAATGGTCGTTCCTGTTCGCTGTGAAAAATAACTAAGGAAACGTATCAAATGGTACGTTTCGCCGCCGCCACCGCTAAAGTCAACTCCCGTATGACCTGGGTTACGGGGCAGCGGTCAACCAACGTGTGCGAGTCCAGACAGAAAAGCACACTGCTGGGACTAAGCCTTTCGAAGGAGGGAAAGAAAGCAGAGATGCTGTAATAGTGTGTATGTGCGAGAGTCCCAGAGAACACTACAAAACACTGAATCACCAAGCCTTCCGGTTGACCATTGCCCTTAAACGGTATGCCTACTTTAGTGAACCGGGAATTTTGTCAGCTCGGATGGGTTCGAACCCCCAACCCGTTCTAAGCGGCTTGCAGTCCACCTATCCATTGTTGCTTATTTGATTAACTACAAAAGTCGATTCTATGAACAGTGCACATGCTTTGTAGAGGTTTGTGCAAAAATCTGCAGCCACAAGGAACGCAATATACACGGGAAGGGCAAAAGACATCTTGGCCTGTCGCACTCACGTTCTTCATTTTGTTCAAGCAGGCAGGGAAGTTTACAAAAACAGATGCCTCAGATGTCCCCATAAGCATGCTGCCAAAAATCCAATTGATGCTCTGCCAAAAAAACGAGGTAGCAAAGGGTTAAGAAAAATACGGCTAGTTTGCTTTAATGCTAGACATTATCTGTTTATAACTTTTGCCGACCAGCATTATAAAGTACTGGCCTGCACCACAATGTGACGCACGCGACCTCCACGGAACAGCGCATGGTTAACATGTCCTGAATTATGTGGCTTATTTCAATGTTCCTGAACCGTTTTGCTCTAGCTAGCGGAACCATAAGAATCACTGCTGTTGATATGGTCGACAGATGATAACGCGTGATAAATCGTTTTTGAAAAAAATACAAAAAAAGATAAAGTAATACGTGGGCACACGGTGCGGTCTGCAACTCTCGTCAAAATGCACGTTTCACAATCTTATAACGTAGTGATCCGCACTAAAAAATTCAAATATAAAGCGTTATTGTGGGTTTTTTTTCTGAAAATCTGTCCCTAATTATTAAATCAATTCATGAAAGCCTCTTCTGCTGTCTCCATATCCTCAATGCTGATCTACTAGCAGCTACTCGATTACCGAGTGGCTTCATGAATTCCGGTCCATGCTTCAATTATTTTTTGTTAAAATTCTTGAAAAAGACCCTTGACATGCCTCGTAAAGACATTCCAAGTTTTCATATTCTAGGTAAATCGTCTTCAGTTTTGCCATGTTGCGCCTACATCGTTCGTTTGCCGATCTTAACCACGCAGAGACTACTATAATGTGAAGCTGGTGTTTTCAGTTAAAATTTGAGGCAGTTCTCGAATGCCCTTAAAAATGAAATCAACAGAGATATACGAACAGATTGAAAGAGAGGGGGGATGAATATCATAACTCAAAATAATGGGCACTGACAAATGACGGCGGATAGGGCAAGTTAGTGGAAATCGCAAACCATTACTAATACATCACTGATATTCAAAAAAAAAGGATAAAGAAAAAGGATAAAAGAAAAAATGTTCAGCGTTGATCAAACCTTTTCTGGGATTCGCCATGTATTCTGCTTTCACTCAGAATCGTAGTGGTATTTGAATAGTGTATAGTATAGAGGAAATCGCGGGAGAAAACCGATAAGGAAGTGAGTGCTTGTCTTACACAACTATGTGGTAATTAAAGGAGGAATTCACGATAAGAACGAAGGTCAAAGAAGGGGAAAATTGCATAGTTGGGAGACAGGCGGACCTCCTGAGGGTGCTGACCGACGCGCAATTGGCAGCGAAAGATTTGACCTCGGCGATCTAGCATGGCTCACTCTTGGCGCGGTGGGGTACGCCCACCGACTATCTAATCACTCGCCGCAGGTCTATACGTGGCGAGTGATTAGATAGCAGAGAGAGCGTAGTGTTGAAGAGGGCACAGCGATGAGAGTCGCATCAATGCGCAAATCAACGGGCAAGGAAGGGGTCCCATTTCTCGGGTTTTCTTCCCCTTCAAACGACCACGGAAGGATGGAATGCTTTGTTGCGTGAACGAGATTCGAGATGCGAAATTGAACTTCTGGAAGGTGCGCGTGGGTGGTGGCACCGCTTGCCACTACACCACGCCAAACATTTTCTTGGTCTAGCTAAAGCTTTATTCACCGAGTTTACTTTGTGCACAAACGGATTAGTTCACGCACTCAAAGGACCATGAGTTGTGCTAACCATAAGTTCAGCAGTGAGAGGAGGCCGTCCCTAGATTTTTGGAGGGGAGGGGGGTCAGTTTCCGAATTTTGTGAATTTGTGAGTATTTGAGTGAATGTTTGGGAATTTTTGAGGAGAACATGATGGATGAAATTGGGGGCCGTGTTGTAGCGGGGGAGGGAAGAGGACAGCGAGGGAAATTTCTCAAGTTCCACTGGAAAATGAAAAACCATGAAAATGAAATTGGCAAAATTAGAACATTTGCTTTCCAAGAGCCCCCTTCCCACTTGACGGCAGTTTTGGAGAAGTTTCTGGAGTTGAGGGGGAGGGCTGTGAATTGGTGTGTGCCACCTAGTTCCAGAAACAAACTATAAAAGCAGTTATGATGGCTATGAGGTAATGAAGGTCATAGGAGGAGCTCCTTCAAGGTTGGGGTAGTGATAGGAGTTGTGTCAAGACACCCTAAAGGAGAGGTCATGAAAACTC
>MU895589.1:0-12076 GCA_036418205.1 Ostertagia ostertagi
ACGGCGAGGCCAGTGCGAAGTATGTGGTGGCCGCGGGCTTACATGTTATTCGACGGCGTCAGTTACTTTGGCCCGCCGGTTGCGTCCTGATGTTAGATTATTGTATCTGAGACGGATTTTGCATGTGTGGCGGAAGGCCTTGTGTGCGGCTCCACGCTAAATTGAAATTGACAACACTCTGTAGGGAAGGTTACGGTATGAGAGTGCCAGGAGTGGGGCTTATAACCCTGCTTGTAATTTAGGCCTGAGATCTTGTGGCTACGGACTGTTTACTAATTGAGGGGAATGGTTTCTTAAGTGATCGTAAGTGATACTTGAATTTCAGTGCACAATACCTATTCAATTTGTAGTCTGTGGCTGACGTCGGTGGGTTGGTTGCAAATTTCTCCTCTACCCGAGCTGGAAAGTTCTGTTACTATATAGTATCGTAATACCGTAACACTGTCCAAAACGTAGGCTAAGGCGCCAAGATGGCTCCCCTTCATATAACTTATATAGTATATGCTAAGTATTGTTATAAGATAGATTGTTGGAATGTTGAGGTACATGTTGCATAAGTAAAGCACTAGAAACAGACGATAGAATCAATACTGGTCTGCTCGTCGCCGTCATATTATATGTTGAAGGTAGCGATTACGATAGTTCAAGAAGGGTTTAGAGGAGACGTGGTGGTGCTCAATGGTACGCCAGTGGCGAAAAAAGCAGAGAAATCCGTCAAGAAAACGCAAAACGGGACCCCTTTTTTGGCCGTTGGTTTTCACTCATGAACAGGTAACAGCTCAGAAAGCGGACGTATGAACGAGTTCACGCAACGCGTTTGGTGGCACCATGCCAAACCACGCTCCAATCGAGTTGCTCCAGTTGTGCCGCTGCTGGCAACGCAGCTCGTCCAAATCACCAACTAAACTAGTGGGCGGATCGCTTTTGGGGCGGAGTGCTTTCGAAGTCCTGCTCAGCAACCAGCGCACCTTTCGTCGTGGCGCCACACCTCGCTTCCCTGGCAGCCAAGTAACTGATTCGTGTGGTGCATATGCTTCCCGATGCGCTCCCTCTTTATCGTAATCGCTGTCCTTTAACTGTCCTTGCGGCTGGGTGGGGCATCATTGTGCGGACTGAGCCTAAGAGGACGGAGGAACTCATCGGAAGACGGAAATCGCTCACACATCCTTCCTCCTAGTGTCCCCTAAGGCTTATGCTCAACAATAAGAGGGCTAGGGGTGGAGTGGGGATGGGAGTGTGGGCTGTAGAGGCTCTCTGCATAAGGGTGCCCCACCCTATAACACTAGCGTCCTATTCTTTCGTATAAAACAGGAATTGAGATCATTACTACCTATCCACTGCCTTCCGTCATATTCAAATGAACTGTTGCTTTGGACCACCACAAATTGTCCTGAGCTCCTAGAGAGCCTCACATTCACCTTCCTACTCAGCTTCGTGGTAAAAATCTGAGAATTGCGGAGCTGGTATGAAAGTGCTGCAGTTTACAGGCAACTTTCGATGAAAGAGAAGACGCTTGCTGGACTCCACAAGATGATGACGATGACCGTAGCAGCGTTACTATTTCACCACGGAGGACTGTTTTCTTCGACGGCAGGCCCATTCCTCACGATGCTGTTAGTTGTAGCACTTTGTAACGAAAGCTCAAGGTGCAATCGTGTATTTCGCAGATCGAACGCGCCATTGCTCACTACCGCGAGGCTGACAAGGGAACACGTTCTTTAGCTTCCATGAACAACCGGTTCAAGTGGATCAAAACTGAACGGCACATGTATTTGCTCCGCGAGATCGAAAAAGGAGGTATTCAAAAGCAAACACAAAAAATTCGCAAGTGATTAGGTTGAATTCTGTAAACTTCCTTTTTTCACCCAGGAATGGTTGAAGAATCAAGAGTGCTTAATTTTAAACGCCTCTCCGCTCTTCTTCGAGAAAGAGTACTGGAAGCCGCCGAACAAGGTTTCACTTTGAATCCCCGAGCTAGGAAGTAATGTAAACATTGATAAAGTGCGCCAAACGACATGTTTTATAGGACTCCCGCTGTCGTACGCCATAGTTCGACACCTGGCTGTTCGCCTAAATCGCGAGCACATAGCGTACGCCTGGGTGGCTGCAGGATACGTCGACGACCATCCAGGAGCTTTTTCGACGCCGGCTGATTACGGTTTCAACGGAGGTGAAATTGTCGGCGGTTGCCAAGGGATCGGCAGCTGCTCTTCCTTGGCATTCGTCAAGTGCAGCTGGTGCGGCAAACAGCTATGTTTCACTTGCTTTATAGAGTTGTACCACACGTGTTAATAATCTGTTTGCAATAAATGGAAAATTTTACACATCGAGCAAATCCTAAATGATCCCGTGGTCTGCTCTGCGAGGGTTGTCCACGCTGATCACAAATACGAATAGTTGCTGGTGTCATTTATTCTCATTCTAGAGATACAATTTTCTAGCCAGTTTTCAGTGAAAACCTAGCGCACGGGGTCATTGCTGCTCCTGGTCACGACAATGACCAGTCAGACACTCATTTTGGCACTGGTGCAGTTTGGAGCCAAGATCCGAACCACCAACCCAGTCCACTCGTGCCAACTCCAGTCCACAGCACTATCCGCTAAGCCATCCGTCGCTGCCGACATCCAAGCTGCAGATAGCTGTTATGAATCTCCCGCACACTCCGTAGCATGTAGCATGACAAGGATCCATTTTTGGCTAAACCTCACGTTATTTTCGATGCACAGTTCACTACGACCTTTTACTATGCCTATAGTTGACGCCATGAATGAAACACACCACGTTTAACAAGTAAAAACTGCAGTTTCCAACAAAATGATTTTCACTCCTTTTTTGGCATTCAGAAGGCCATTTAGCGGAAATGGACCATAGATCTGTGTTCACTGCACCTGCCCCTATTTCATGCAAAAAACCGTTTTCAAAAAGCGCTCCACGCCCTGAACGACCTCCCCTCGTAGTAGCACATTATACTTGGTGCTTTGTTATTTCAGCCGGATGATGGGGGAGGGGGAAGTGTATAGCCCGACGTCGCTTTCGCTGACGGAGTCGATAACCAGAACGCCGTTTTCCTTGACGTGGGCGCTCGACTTGACTGGAGTGTTGTCCTGAAATCCAGAGGTTTTCGATATTCCCAAAGCAATCCTGAAAAAGCCCAGAAATTTATAATTATTGTCATCTTTATGTGTATTGAAGGTAAGTGCGTTTTGGTCTGTTATTTGGTGATGTGATCCGAATTCTTAGTACGCGAATCGGGGGGGGGGGGGGCATTCGTCTGGATCTGTGGATTAGCGACTTAGCGGAATCGCCGGAGATCACAGTTGACACCGGCCTCGCACGCGAAAGGGGGGTGATTCTGCTGGTAGTTTCGTGTCCAAATTCGGCTTCAGCCGGTTTTTTGCCCAATTTCCAAGTAATATTGCACACGTGTTCCTATCATTCTGCTCTTCAATGGGGTCTTCAAGCGGTTTCACGCATATATTCTGCCTACATTTGAATATTGGGACAGGAGATGGCATTTACTCGATTACGTACCTGTTGATGTGTGTATGGCTTCCTTTGCATGCAAACACAAACTGCTTACCCTGTGGCCTGCATGACATCCTGAGGTGTCATTTTCTGAACTTTGCAGACGGAAGGCTTTGGCTATCATGTGGTCGAAATGGTTAGTGCAGGCTTTCTTCCTCGTACGGGCCCACCATGAAATAACCCCATTCGGTATCCATGAGTAGGTTGCTAATCGTCTTGAGTCTGGTGAATTCCGGTGAAAGAGTGGCATATTCACCGTCCTTTCCTGTTCTACAGTGCGTACCAAAAGTATGTGGACACCCTGGAATCGATTCTCAGGGGTCAGCTAAAGGCTTTTATGTCATGAAACCTTCACCATTCAACTCCTAGTGGTCGATAACCTACAATGATATTTTCGGCAAAAGATTTCGTTCTAACTTAGCGAACTATTTTTCATGGAAAGTTTTTTCTTTGTATCAAAATTATGTGGACACTTTTTGAAAAACGGCAATATCTTCAGAATCTGAAATCGGTAGGCCTACCAAAGTTTCTAGTAAGTTGAGCCATTCTGTTTGGCATGCTATGAACGAGGTCTGGATATATGTCTTACCGATCTTTTCTCAATCAGTCAATTTCACCGACGTGTTAGGTCACTTGTGATATTACTCTTTTGTTCAATGACGTAGAGACCGCGAACCACGATACCTCTACGTTTTCAATAAGGATGAAGTCTGAGGAATACGCTAGCCGACTTGCCAATCAAAGCCGTTGCGTTTAGCATTTTTCCAAATGGAATGGTGTCAGGGACCTCCCCTGCAAAACAAGTGATTTGCAACCATGACTTTTCGAAAAAGGTTGTAGCCGGGACTCAAGCACCTCATTATAATCCTAGTCGTCTACCTGACATGTTGGCAAGCCAAACTTCAATGTCCCCCTCCTTTTGGAACCACCCCAGACCTTTGATGAACATCTTCCGAATTGTCTCTTCGAGCACATCTGCGGGTCCGACCAAAGTCTCTCCAAAAACCTCAAGACCCACCCGAATAGTAAGGAATAAGCTTCTTTCTGCCAGTCGAGTTGGTCTATGAGAGAAATTTCCACAGAAAGTCTTTTATACTAATTTTACCATTTCCACGAAAGCACTGTCTGTGTGGGTTCAAAGTATCATGTTGTGATCCTTTTTTGAGTGGGAATTCCAACCTTGCCAACCTGAACCCGCATTCATATACAAAGCCTTCTTCATCTTCTTTCGTGTCGTGTGCTCAATTGATTGAATGAGACACCGATTGGTCTTTTTTAAGATCGGGAAGCGTAAAGTTGAGTAGTACGAAAAGAATAATTTGAGAAAATTAAGGCTATTCTTCTCCTGTTTTGAACAAGTAGCGATTGAGAACAACCCTCAGTCAAGGTCGAGAGCTTAGCATCAGGATTTCGGATTTCTCTCCAAACCTACGAGGACGCATGACTGGTTGACGTGCTATTTCGCAATAGGAAGGTTCAGAAGCATGGGGATCCCATTTCTGTGCTCGGTCTTCTTCAGAAAAACGCTTGCCGTGAAGAGGAATGATGCCAGAATAAGTAACGAAAGGAGAAGTAAAAATAGGTTAGGAAATCGATGCAAAAACTTCATCTGCCTCAGGGTGTCCACATAATTTTGATACAAAGAAAAAACTTTCCATGAAAAATAGTTCGCTAAGTTAGAACGAAATCTTTTGCCGAGAATGTCATTGTAGGTTATCGACCACTAGGAGTTGAATGGTGAAGGTTTCATAACACAAAAAGCCTTTAGCTGACTCCTGAGAATCGATTCTAGGGTGTCCACATACTTTTGGTACGCACTGTATACAACGAAGCTGCGTCGTAATGAGAGGAGCATCTTATGGTTAGCTAGTGGTGATGACGACCGGTAGTTTACAGCTATGCCTAGACCATGATGAGGATTGGCTGTTGCTTGAGCAAATATATCCCTTTCTCTCCCTTGCTTCTTCGAACATTACGCGAGCATCTTCTAAGCTTTGAAGATTGTAGCTCCTTCAAGTGGGAGGGATTTCGTTATCGGAAATGGGTTTCATTTAATCGGCCTTCATTTGCCCTTGGCCAAGTTTCTTCAATTTTGTCGCTCTCTTACTACTCCTCAAATGAACAGTCGTGTTTATGCAGCTTTTGTGGTCTAGTCGACGACAACTGCTATGTGACCACTTTTCCCCCCACAGGTGATTGCGTTGGAAATTGCGGTGTTTCTGTTAAACTTTCTTAACCCAACTTTGGTGTTGCAGATCCACTTCCTAATTCTTTTCTCAGGTCCAGGAGAGCATAATTTGCGGGAGGCCGCAACGAAGACTATATTCACGGTTTTTCTCTTCACTGCACGGTATGTCGTTGAGCGATTACGAAAGCCATTCTGCTACAGATAGCCGACCTAGCTGTAGGCTCTCTTAATGAAAATTATTGCGCGACCACTAATAATATTAGACCGAACGGTTAAGATGTGTGGATTAGACAAGAGATTATCACAAGAGGTTATGTATGTAAAGCTCTGCCAGCTTTGGTAGAGAAACCAGAGACACTCACAGAATTTGAGCTCAAAATGTGTTGTAACATATATGGGAAACTCTGTATATTAGATCCACAAACTTTCTAGGTGACACTTTGGATGCTTTCAATTCTGGAAATTACCAACGAAAGGGTAGGAGTAGAGTGTTCGATAACCTTCCTTGCAGGATTTCAGTGAGTTCTAGGTCGACGAAAATTGATGTCGATGAATTACATCATGATATTAGAGTAAGATTTCTTTTAAAGGCAAGATTCGGGATAAAATAGGTGTGGAAAAGCGTTCAGTTATGAAGCTATAGGTGGGAGGTGGTCTGTAAAGAGAAGGAAAGCAAACGAAACCACCGATTACGCCCCGTACAGAGACCTCCCCTATTTCAGCACATTCCACCTTGGGATAGAGAAGAGGCGAATTGGACGAGTTTCACGAACCTAACTCTACTTGCTCCAGTGTCAATAACATTGGATCGCGCTGGGACCACTGCCTCAAATGCGCCCGCGCTTTTCAAGCAGCGCCACGTGGCAACCGACAGCGAAGGGTGGGGCTTGCGGACGAAGGTGTGAGTTGCGGGTTGGACGAGCTCCTTGCGCCTTTGTCGCGTACTTTCAAGCCGCAAAAGGGGCCCGATCAACACTTGTCCACCTGCCTACTACCCCCTGGATGGAACAGGCGAGCCCGCCTGATCGCGGAGCGTGCCTTTAAGAAAGTGAGCTAAGATCGATGGTGCCAGGTCGCTTCGTTGAACGGTTTACTGCTACACAAGCTGAAAAATAACGCAGGGGCTCGAATATTCTCATAAACTTTTCGTGCGAGGTGTGGTCGAACGACCCCCAAAAAGCAGACTGTGTCTTCCTTTGCTTCCAAATATGGCGCGACGCCATCAGGCTGTCAACATTTGCCTTCTCCATTGACCCTGGTATCCTACTTACTATAAAGCGCTTCGTATCTCTGTCGTTCTGTCGTTCTGTCGTTCTGTATGTCTGTCACGAAATTCCCTAGCTCCTGAGGATCCGCCTGGAGGGACCGGGTCAAGTGTGGGACGGGTGGGCAAGGTCTCACGAAGTACAAAACACACATCAGCTAAGCGGAGCCCCGCCCACAGAGGGCGTGGCGTGCGTCGAAATGAACTGTACCGAAGACCAAGATTTCGATTTCAGTGACAAAACGACCTCGAAACTGGGCCAAAAAGTGGGTAAAGGTGTGCATTGGTAAGTCACATCGAATTAGGGAGACCCACCCCCGGTGATGGCGGGGCGTTCTCCAAAAAAGCAATGCTTTATGGAAAATTTCATAACTCGGTTGGGAGAAGAAGAAGGTGCTTCCCCAGCATACACGACGTTGGCGGAGGTCCGCCCAAATGGGCGGCGCGCGCTCTGAAGTGTACAGCGCTTTCTACAAGTCCTCATAATTCGGGCCGGAGAAGTCTTAGTGAGCCGGAAAAAGGTGGATAGAGGTGGGTGGAGGAGTGGAGGCCAACTGTCATCGGTGGGCGGAGTTTTGCCACGGAAGTTCATAACTCGGTGGTCCAAGAAGTCCTGGAGACCGGGAAAAAAGTGAATTGAGTTCGTCAACGGAAGTGAGGTCAACTGCTATTGGTGGGTAGGCGTGCACCAACGTGGGCGGAGTTTGCCCCAAACTTATAATTTAGTTCCGAGAAGTCCAGGAAGCCGGAAAAGGGAGTGCGACACGCACGGGAAGACAGCTGCTATTATTGGGTAGAGCGTACACCAAAGTGGGCGGAGTTTGCGACGGAAATTCATAACTCGGTTCCAAGATGTCTCGGAGACCGGGAAAAAGGAGGATAGAGGTGGGTGAAGGAATGGAGCCCAATTGCTGTTGGTGGGCGGGGCATGACCAAAGTGGGCGGAGTTCCCGACGGAAATTCATAACTCGGTTCCAAGAAGTCCCGGAGACCGAAAAAAGTTGAATTGAGTTCGTCAACGGAAGGGAGGTCAATGCTACTTGGTGGGTAGGGCGTGCACCAACGTGGGCGGAGTTTGCCCCAAACTTACAATTTAGTTCCGAGAAGTCCAGGAGACCGGGAAAAGAGCGGGTAGAGTCCGACAACGCACGCAAGGAGGACCAGCTGCGATGATTGAGGTAGAGCTGTACACCATATCGTGGACGGTGTCACAAAACTTTTGTTGACTCAGCTGCAGGAAGTGCTGGAGACCGGGAGAGAAGTGAGCGAAGGAAAGGAAGTGAATTTCTAATGGTGTGCGGAGGATACACCAAAAAAGCAGGATTCGCCGCCAAAATTATAAATCGGCTCAGAGATAGTTCAGAGATCGGGTAAAAAGTGGGAAGAGGTTGGCGAGGAAGAAAAAGATAGGTGGGACATGCAAAGAAATAGGCGGAGTTTACCACGAGGTTCATAAATCGGTCCGGAGGCAGTCCGAGGCCGGGAAAAACGGACAATTGGTTGACGATTACGGACAATTGGTGGAGGAAGGAGGGAAGCTCAAAAGCCATCGGTGGATGAAGCATGGGGCAATCGGATAGAATTCAGCTTGAAAGTCAAGTATTCGAAGTGTATTGGGCCAAATTCGAAAATTCACGCCGCACCATCCTATATCGCCGCAGAACTGTACGCAACGCGTGCGGCGCCAACTGGTTATTGGATAATTGGCTCAAGCCGCAGTCCTTTAATTATTATGCCAACGGCTCAGAAGGATCAAAGAAAGGATCAAGAGAAGATTGGATTCTTGCGATTAACAAAAATTGGGATTTTAGCTTAAAAAAGTGACGAGCTGACGTGGTGACTAGCTTCTCAGGCAGGTAAGCTTGCTTGCTGAGTTGCAGAGCTTCAATACTTTTCAGATGATTGTTACAGCAATTAGAAGCCTCAGAAAGGAATTATGTTCCAACCTCTTACATCCATCTCAGATTCCCGTGTTGCTTTTAACTTGTTCTTGAATGAATTGGTTCATGGTTATGAATTTTTCATTCTTATTCAACCATAAGGGTAAAGTCACCTCAAACTTCAGAAAAGCACATATTAGTGTTAGTGAAACAATCAAAGGCACACGTCGCAGGTTATCCAAGAGAAATCCTTCTTGAAAAAAGGAAACAGGTTCATTATACACTGGGTGGCGATATTGCTGCGACCTGAACGTGCGGCAAAAGAACCAATGCCCTCGTTTGACCGCTGCAACCGCTGCTATCTTAGATTGACACGTTCCGTCAAATACTGCCGCTCCCTCGCGTTGTGTCTCTTTCTCACGCGCTGTGTCTCATCGGCACCATAGTCGACCTTAGAAGAAAAGTCATTGTGGGCCTATGCAGCTTTTTGCATTTTTTCCTCACTAGCGTTCCCCTTAGCACCGATTTCTTCACCACCACCCGTTCCCCTTTTTCTATAATTTTTCGACCAAAGAACAGGCTAATTCGATCATGACCTGTGCTTTCGAACGGAGTGGATCTACCTGGAGCGGGCGTACATAGTTGCAGAAAGTTCTTTTTGCAGGGATTTCGCAGATTATTAAAGTAAAAAGAGTTGTCAGCAAAAAAGCGTCCCCTTATACCACGTAGTGCTCGAAAGACGAATCTTCTTCAATTGAATTTAGGACTGTTTGGGGTAGTGCATCTATCCGTACAAGGAACAACTAATCATAGAAACTTGGTAGACTTGCGTGGGCTTCAACGTATGATTGATTCAATTTACGAACCATATTCACGGTTTCGGCCCCTCTTGCCATCCCATTATATACGCCGGCGAGAACCCTTCGAACTTACATGCATGCACGTTGGTACCTATCGATAATAACATAACGGGACAAGTTTTATAAGACTGCTCTAATCAATTCATACAGAACTTCTTTCCAAAACTGTATAAAAAATTCGGCCTTTCCAAAATTGTGTAAGAAATCCAGCACAGTAGTGACTACTAGTCTTTAGACCTCTGGAGTTCCACCGAACTGTTCTGTCTCGCAGCACTTTTGTAGCTTTCTCTGCTTTGAAAGCTGTGTCGTTTACACAGTGTTCTAATTTCACTCACTCAGCTCACGAAAATCGAAACCTCAGGGGTTGGAATTACTAACACCAGAATAGGACGGCCGTGCTCTGGCAATTTTTGACTGACAATGTGTGTGCACCGGGTTATTTTGCGGAGGACCAAAATTGGGTCAAGACGGTCCTACAAATAGGCCATATTCAGCGCTTGTGCATCTGACAAAGTGACAATGAAGAAGTTTTGAACGTGCGATGACTCACCGCTTTGACGAATTGTGAGCATCGGCGTTCGTCTTCCAATAACGAACCACAGTATTTTATGAATTGCACACCGTCTTTTGTCTCACGCTTCCAGTTGACGACTCCTGACCCAAGATAGAGCTCAACACGTTTTCCTTTCTAGAACATGAAGCGTCTTTAGTTCTGGTTTGTTTTATTATTTTTTGCTGTTTGTCGCTGCATTTATGAAACAATAACGGTCACAAGTGTTCGCCGAAGTGCTTTTTCGTGCCTTCATCCCTTCCCTTCACAGAAAATCTAAAAATTAGGAAGCCTTTCTTCTGATACCAACTTCTCAAAGAATCAAGGTTTTGAAGGGTTTACACGGCATTTTTTATTAATATTTTAGAAGAGGGGCACTGTTGAGTGGGAAAAATAAGGCACAAAAACGTTCCGCGCGAACACGTTGATTCGCAACTGGTTATACAGGGGGGGGGGCAAAAAAAGTCACTCTCATTTACATTCAAAACAGAATTAATTACACTTTGCCAAACACAACCGAATAAGCTCTTAATCGCATTGTTGAGAGCACATTCTAGTCTATCAAAAACTACATAGGGGCCTTTCTACACCGACGACATCAAAAGATTTTCCCACGGAAACATGGTGCACGGTACGAGCTCAACGAGGTCGTCGAGAAACCATAGACGATTACGACGTCTCTGAAACGCTGGTCAAAAGCATCTTGCACAGTCAGAGCAAGTGTCCCTATGAAGCCATTCACCAGTTATCCGATTGAAAAAAAAATTATGTAGCAGCTTCAGAATGGAGCGATTATGGTAGGCCTCCTTGAGCTCGACGGTGATGACAGATGACGTCACATTCTGGAGACGGTTAAGGCAGCGAAAGTGGGCCTAATTCTGCTTATAGTATGTATGGGGGGACATCATAGGGATATTTCGCCGTATAGCTCCCAGTGACAGCGGCATCTGCGACCAAAAGTTTGACGATATGCGCTATGAGCAAAGTGACTCTTTTTTTCTGCCCTCCCTCCCCCGGTATGTATTAGCGAGAAGGATGAGTTATAGGTAGAACATATCGCCTCGGCCGAGACTCAAAACCCTGTCTCGTGCGATGGGTTTGCTTGTAACTCGTCACGCTCTTCTGGATAATCAGCGTCTCTGTAAGGCTTTGTAACCTCCAAAAATGTATTTGTACTCAACCTTGGCTGCCATGATGGCCACTGAGCCGAGCGCATAGCCGACAGCTGCTGCCAGGAGAACAAATCGGGTCCACATTTCTAAATGAAGGAAAATTGGTTACTTAAAAGTAAAATTTGCCACACCGGCAAGATACGATTTCAAAAGATGCAATCAAGGAAGTAATGAAATAGAATCAGTCTGACGAGTAGAAAGGAAGAATTAGTGAACGACCAGGGTACGATCGCGCCTTCGTCATCATCGGGATATTTTCCCCTCAGCCATGACCCAAAGAGAACCGCGCGAGATCGCTCTGTACACACTCTTGATGATGGTGAATTTTCAAGGAAATGATGCTTTCAACAGGTCACAGTAAAATTGCTCAACCGAGCCAGTAACAGTTCGATAGTCTTTTGGGGAGGTGGCGAACGCAGAATATGATGACGTAGGAAACAGTAAGGCTCTAGCATTGTGGATGCGTCCATCCATAAACACTCCAATTGTATTTGCAGGAATAGTGGATAAGTATCGGTCGAAAATTCGGTAAACGTGATAGTGAGAAATGAATTAGATAAAAGTTGACTATTTGGATCAGTTTGTTGTGTTTTGATTGGAATATCAGATTCGCATTCCATCATTTTTGCAAATGCGG
>MU895594.1:0-11823 GCA_036418205.1 Ostertagia ostertagi
GTTAGAGCTTGTTGGGACGAGATGCGCTCTAGGCATTGTGCTAGGTCGAACATGGTGATGGTCCACACATCAAGGACTGATGACATCGATGGCCGGTGACTCCACCCTCATCGTATTGTTATATGAAGGATGAAGCTTGCGGCGTCGATCTCTCCCTTTTGGGATGAGCCATGCATTCTACTTCTATTCAGAATCGTGGTACACATGAATGCGGTATGGCCTATGGAGCTTGCGAGGCCGACGCCAATGCCGATGTACAAGTCCGTGTTTTTATTACTTTGGACAAATCCTTCAACTACTAACAAAACCCAGAGAGATGGATGGTTAGCCTGGGCAAGATCTGAGTTGAGATTTGGCTCCCGGACCATGCGCGTGGTGCCTTTTCACTGCGCCATCTCAGCTCCAAATGTTGTACAAGGGACTCAGATTACTTACTAATGGGGATTAGAAAATCTATACCTGAAATTGTGATGTTCGAAAGACGCTTTGGTCGACCGGGGAAGCATTTGTCGTGCAGAGCCGAGAAGTCCGCTCGTCTAGCCACCACGTTTGCTATCGGTTCCATTTCCTGAACAAATGCCACCGATTAGACTTGCGCAAAGACAGCGAAAGAAAGGGTACAAACTGAAAAAAAACTGTAGAATAGAATATTTGAGATCTAAATAATGATTCCAACCGATTCGTCGTGATTATTCCGAAGATGTCGTTTGACGAGACGGGACTCAGGCGCGCCGTATTCACACAACGGACACTGATGTAATTGAATCATCAGATGCGCCTCGGCAATATGTCGTGACGTCTGACGCACATCTTCGTCACAGAGGCGACATCTAAAAACCCATTTCGCAGCGCAGGTATTAATAAATCGGCACCACTTGACTCAACAGTCCGTAACAGATCTGCTATGGAGTAGCACAAACAAGAATATTTTTCAAAGCTCAACCCATAGAAATATTCAGCGCCTGGTCATGAGCATGGCATTGTCAATCTCTATTTGGCTCCATTGTGCTACAGTAGCGGCACAGTTTTTCCTCTGAACTAATTATATCTCACACATAAGGTCAGACTTCCTACGAGGAAAGGACCATAACCCATGAAGAGCAGCGGGAACCGCTGGGGCCACTGCTTCGTGATTTCGCATTGCGGACCTATACCCGTGAGCCAAGAAGGGGAGAGAAGTAGGAGGGGAGGGGAGAGGGGGAAATGGGCAAGCCACGCGTTGTGTGGCAAAAAATGGATTGGAGGGGAGGGGGCAAAGTTTAGGCCCATTTTTTGCAAGGAACTTCACACAAGAGAGTCACTCATCCCCAACAGGACGCCAAATGGCATCAACAAAGATTAAGCCAGTTCCAAGATTAGAGTCACATCAGATTGAAGCCAAATTGAACGACTGGCGCATTAAACAAACCTTATTTGTACCCCCATAAAGATTCAGCGAAAGGATTTACGCTTTTTGCACTTAATGCGCCGCGACACAACATGGTTTTATGATTTTTTTCCTGTAGTTAATCACCTGTATCACCTGTCATCCCGCTGATCATCGACTGTAGTTAATTTATTGGCGGAAATGATTTTGCGCTACTGGATGCTACCGGGGCTAAGTGCGACGCCTGCCCTCGATCGTCTATACATCTCATTTGGAATTGTAAACTCCACTCTCCCTTCAAGTTTATCCCACCATAAGCAAATGTTCGGCCTCGCCCCCGAATGGCCCCTTGCTCACGGAATAATCGTTTCGCACTTTTGTCAATAGTATCTCGGTGAGAGGGCGCAGACAGCCGGAAATGCGTACCATAAACTGCCCGCTCCCAACTACGTTAGCACCCACTAAAGCTGCAATTCACTGTTCCAATAATCACACGGACCTGTTGAAGTCCTCCATAACGCTGGCCGGTAACTTCCGATTAATCCAGCCTGGGAAGCAGCGATCATTCCATTCAGCAATTTGCTGCGAGTGCTGCAGTAGATTCGCTCTTGGCATTACATCGCGTTATCATCGAATGGCGTGACCTTGAAGAAAAGATATAAGCCATTCGATATGACCTACAGTATACAGTTCAAATACGTTTAGAAGGAAAATATGATGTCCGTTCGCATTATTGGACATGTGAAATACTTAATATGAGCTCGGACATCACTAGAACAGGCATGATGAGAGAAATCACAAAGTGGACACTCGTAAAGGCGTGGCTCCTTCAGATGATGTCGATAAACATGGATCTGGAAAAATCAATATATCGATTTTGTATCGTAGTTGTGGTAATTTCGCAGGCACCTGACGATCTTCGGTTTTCATCTCTTGAACACTCTGACATGTGACTTTGTTTCATCACTGGACGCATAGTTAATTCTTTCCGTTGTCAATAAGCCCTGCTGAAACGCACATGATTTGTTAAGACAAAATTATAACAGATTCAAAATACACCAATTTTCTCAAAGTCGGGATTTAAAAATACAAAATATGAAAAAATAGAATCAAAAATAATTGGCTAACACTTCAATACTGACCTTCATTTTTCTTGATGGGAAACACTCAGAAAATCGCTGCTGAACATGATCTGGGTTCAGTTCGAGATTTGAGATTGGATCCGAATCCGCGTTATTATGCGTCTTAAAAAACAAGTAGTCACAAAAATTAGTGGAAAATAAATTAACGACTTTTTCAGCGGGAGGACTTCATTTTCGACTGAAGAGAATCTATCAGAAGGATTGCTTATCGTTCACAATTGAACGAACGAGTTGCGTATTAGCTATGGACTAACGACAAACTCGGTCCCTGCCCCCGTTCAATCTGACCCAACGGACGGTCATCAGTGGAGGGCCGGTGTCAGACTTTGCGTATCCGCGGAGTTGCAAAGTCTGACAGCGGTCTTAGCAATCCGAGGAGCAGACCGATGTCGGACTTTGCGAATCGCTAGCTAATCGCTGATACGAGCGATTCACCAAGTCTGGCATCGACCATACAGCGTTGCGCCAGCGCTTTCGACGATGCGAACCAGCCAATTTGACTGCAGACGTTGGCGCAACTCTCGTACTTCTCGAATTGCTTAGGCCGGTGTCGGACTTCGCCACTCTATGAAAATACAATGGAAACGTCTAGCGACATCAGCCTTTGAGGCACCCGCATCCTCATTCCTTCCATATTTCTGCCAAGCATAGTTCCTCACCTTGACCATGTGCGCTTTCACCTCGTAGGCGTCTGCTGCTCCCCATTCACACATCGCACATTGAAACAGCGGCATGTCAAGATGATCTTTGGCGACGTGTCGGAGAAAATTCGATGTGGGCTTGAACTCCTTCAGACATAACTGCAAAAGTAGAGCTGATTTCATTCGGGTAATATGAGGAAGGATAACAACAATGCGCCATTTACGGTGCTTTAAAGCACCAATCGTTTTTGAAGAAAGGTACGACGCAAAGAACTGTGAGCGAGTCTGCAGGCGGTCGCCGTTCTGGTGATAGTATCGATACATCTTGGCTGTGAAGAATGCAGAATGAAACCAAAACTATTCAAGGATGGGGCTTGATTGCTCAAAACTGGTCCCGCAACGTCTTCGCACCTGGCCCAAGCCATCATCACGGCTGGGAGACAGCGGCCATGCCCGCTCCCGCCCATCCCAGTCCCGCCTCCGCCCATCTGCTGTAGTTCGTCGCCCTTCCTACAGGCTTCCAAAGGTGAGTTCATGTTCAGTTCCCTTTCAGATATGTTTAACTAGGACCAGTGCTTCTCCCCACCCCATTAGCGACTAATGCTCGGAACCCTGCCTGGACTGTTGCTTTAAGGCGCCAGGGCGTTTGGAGCCTTCGTACGTCTGCAGAATTGGCAAAAAGTGACTAACCCGACATGTCCACTCGCTGACGCGCTTCATGGGTTGACCTACGTGGTCCTTGTTCTGATGGTCCAATGATTCATCGTAAATCGAGTCTTCCTAAAAAAGTACAATGACCATAAAATCACTAGTCATTCGATCAAAATGGAGCTACCCAGAGTAGCTCAAACAAAAAAGAAGCCAGTCTGCAATGATGTACGCAGCACCAGTTACCATTAAAGGATTAAAACTCACTTCATCATTACCGGTCGAACTTGGGGTGCTGTCTTTGGCACAATCCGAAATATTCCCGAAACTGTCAACATCAATCTCGAGCTCTTCATGTTTCATCTGAAATTCACAGGCATTTCTTATATACATACAAATCCTGAATTAAACATCTGCAGAAGAGGAGCAGTGGCAAAACGCGTTGGTTTCTCATGCACAATTTATGGATCAAATACCGCCCACGCCACTTTTTCACCCATCCCATTATTGAATTACTACCGTGAGTCCTTGCATGGGCTAGTAACGCACTAAAACGTACACACAATCCTGAATGAGAGTCCAAGACGTGGCGCACTCCAAAGTTTGAGATGAGGAACGCTTGCTAAGGTTCGCTGAGAGCTAAACCGGAGTATTCCGCACTGGTCGCCAAAAAACCCTACGATTCTAGACGGTCGTCGATCTTACACTGGTTACATTCACTTGCTGATCATTACAAAGATCTTAGTCAATAGCTTCAGGAACTTAGGGAAGATATTCTCGTGTACCTACCTCAGACTTCTTGTCATCGTTGTCTAGCCACCAAAATGGTTTTCGACGGTGCTGCCAACCAGGGAAACATTCCTCGTTCAGGTGATCAATTTCTTTCCTGGAAATAAAAACAGATGTTTTTGAAGTTGAGCTACTATTAAATCGACATCAATGGGAATCATTTACACTTTAGGCTGCTAGAATAGGTCTGCAGAACGTTGCTGGTACATGGAATACTTTCTTGAAGGCACAGGTGGTGATCGAATTGGTGCACTATTTTGCCCGGGAATTGAAAAAGCTCTGCTAAGAGGAACGGCGAAAAAGGAGAAAAAGCAAAAAGCATCATAGAAAACACTGAAATTTCCCTTGTGAGGTCAACCGTGGTATGACGGAGAGACACAGCGCTGCGAGGAGAGGGAAAACGCGAGAGAGCACGTCGTACGCGAGAGGAGCAGAGCCACGTATGCTGGATGGAGTGGCAGCTGTCGCAGCGATCGAGGAAGGGCATTAGCTTCGCTTCTTTAAGCATTCCAAGTTGCGGTAATACATCAAATCGCTGTGAATAATGGCCTGCTTCCCCGCGCAAGGATTTTCTTCCTTAAGATCTATACCGCGACGGCTTGTGCTCTAGGATCACGAATTTCCGCCAGACCAAAGCTCACATCGATTGGTCAATATAACAAAATGAAGGCCCTACAGCAAAGAGACCGCTGTTAGAGATTGCTGATGACCTGACTCTATTCCCCACCGAGAGGCATCGTTATATAATACTTTCATTACGTCGCACCGTGTAGCATCAATAACGCACCCGGTATCGTTTTTTTTGAGGCCATTCGCCAGCGTGTGCTACTACATCTCAAACTAATGGTTGGTTTCGGTCAGCCTAATCACGATAATCCCTCGTCTCGTCACCATGACGAGAAGAGCGCCGAGTGCAGACCATACACCACAAATGACGACAACTTTAAAGTGAATTTGTTAGTAGTGGTTCATGTTCATAGTGATAGCTGATTTTTGGTAAATGATAGTTGTAATTAGTGACAACTGATAGAATACAACTGCAACAGGCTAATCATTTCATTGGCAGAAAACATTTACATTTTGTGGGGCCGTCGTCACTTGTGGTGTATGGTCTGCACCCGACGCTCTTCGTTTTTTGAAAGGAGGGTATGATATTCACCCCACCCACATATTCCAATATCCCTCTTTTAACTTCGAGATGACATCTTTATATTTAATACATGCTACGAATATTCCTCCAATAATAATATGCGTTGAGTACTCGTACTGTACTCATTTCGTGCAAATCGGGCTCCAGCCTCCTTGCCACCCTTTGGGCATACCATATAATATGCGCACTCTCACTCTGAAAAAAATATTTCTAGTTCGTACCTTGTCATTCGTTTCCACGAAAACAAGTAATCCGGCCTTACCTATTGAACGCCTCGTAATTCGAGAACGCAAAATACACAACGGGCTTCCAAAATCGCGCGCGTTAATCCTAGATACCGTGCCGTGTGACGATCGGACTGTCGCTACCTAAGAATAAGGTATCTTCTAAAGTACTTTACGTGTATTGCACTCTCTGGGCCCACCGTGCCCCACATAGTCTACAAGTGTGTTCGCTCTCTTTGTACATGTGCTTCTTTCTTCGCTCGACAATCTTTCATTGACGATTCTCGAAAGCACGATCGATCTGAGTCCCTGACCTTTCGTTCTGCGTATCCGGCTCTAATGATTGCAAGCGGTCTTGCCGCCGGTCAGGACAATCAGGGTGTACCTAACATATCGTTAGGCTTAATCTTATAGTAACCAGGACGTGTCATCGTAAATAAACTGACCTTATGCCATAGTTTCAACTAACCGTACACCGTACGCTCATTCATAAGCTGCCAAAACCGCTCGCCACACAGAGGACACTCGTACAAACGTTTTTTCAGATGTTTTTGCGCTACTGTGTCGACCGGGATACTGGAAATGAGTGGGTATCACATAGACCTGGAACGAAAAAAAAATACTTAGAGAGCGAGCCTTTTCTTACCGACTCTCTTCCCAGCATAAATGGCAGGTACGATCGTCCACATGAAGTCCTTCCGGAGCCGGTGTCCTCGGCTCGGAATCGTCCCGATCTTCATCGCGAATTATTGAGTCACCAGGCTCCCGACGAAGAATCGCTTCCTGAAGCACATTGACTTGATAATTTGAATCATTCATAACCTAAATATTGAATGTACAAGATATTCATAGTCCACATAACCTTGCACAAATGCAGGACCGATTCAGAACTATTGCCTTGACGTTCACTGAATCACACAGTTATCCCTCTAGCAGTTTGATCCCAAAAACTGACGCAAATATTGCCTTTTTGGAGCTTACCCCGGACCCTTCTTTTCTCAAGCGCTAGTTGCGCCCTGTCGCAAGGTACACCATCTTTATATTATTCGGATTTTGATCACGACTGCTGTCAGAAGGTCTTCATCATCCTTCCAGTCCTTGCCATCAGCGGTATTGAACAATTCCACAATTTTAGCAAGCCACGATTAAGCCTTGGCATTTATCAAACTCACAGCTCTCAGAATTTGCAGAGATGAGCCTACACTTGACTAGCCATGCCTTGGGCTTTATTCCAGACTAAATTCTGGCAAATTTTGGGGTTAAGATTTAGATGGGAGCTTGATGGGACAACAAATGGTATTCGAACATTAACTTGCAAACACAACCAGTACCCTTCACCCCCCTCTGGACCGAATCGCATGCATCACTCCGGAAGGAATTAGAGAGCACAGTGCATTCTACTAATCGAAGAGCCTTCTTCCCAGCCACAATGCCACAGTTTTGTGATATCACTCGTTCAAAGGGCAACAGGGGTCACTTTTGTCGGTTTCTTAGTAAAAATACAGTAGTATTGCACATAAACAGAATAATCAAACACTTCAGTGCTCACCCTAATCATCTCTGTCACATCGTCGTTGTCTATCGTTTTGGTTTCCCTATTCTCCTTCGTGGAGTGTGAATTTGTGTGATGCAGCGTTGAATTCTCGTCAGCTGACCACCACTGCGGTCGTTTCTGCTTCCAATCCGGGAAACATCGTTTATTCCACATCTATAAAAAGTTGGAATCAGAAGTGCTTAAACAGCTCAAGGTTTCAAATAAACCGCCACGTAAAAGGTTAAAGCATTCAACGTTAGGCGCTATCGCAAGATACAGGGGCATTCCATGGGACTAAGCCAAAGAGGCAGCAAGAACTTCGGGGAAAACGAGAATTGCTCACGCACCTTGGAGTATGTTTCCCCTGCCTAAGGTGTAGTCCCGTTTCAACACTAGAAAGATGTTTTCCGCAGTTATAAATAAATCGCCACCACAATGCCCCCCCGTATATTGCGATAGCGCCCGACGTTGTAATCCTGAAAATTAGAAGTGTGATACAGACAAAATAGAATATTTGCTGTTCCATTAGACATATTTGTTCTTCTCGTTCTACGAAAAATTTAGAGTGTGTCGACTAATCTTAGATTCAAATACCATAGAAACAGCCATGGCTATGGGGTGGCGGTTGAGGAGAAAGGAAGGATTGGAGTGGGAAGTTCGTATGGGCGGAGGATCCCTAAGGTTGACGGCGATGGCGGACCGTATCAAGACCGTCCCTCTAAGAAGGCAGCGCCTCGACACGGTATGGGGATCGTAAATTATCTTTGAAAATCGGGCTGAGCGCTCTGAGTTGACCCTGCCCGTAGCCTCGTAACCATTCAACGAGCAGATTCATAATGAAGACATAAGAAAGTTCACATATCCTAGCGATTAATCAAGCCTTCACGACCCTTGGGCATCGTGGCGCATGTCTAAGCCTATCTAGCGAGTGCAAAATAATCGCCAAATCACTCACCAATATAAGGGTCTTGTGCTTTTCTCATTACTAATCGGTTCAACACCTCGGCCGTGCTGGCTGGTGCAATGCTTCTTCGCTTCCCAAACCGAATTCGAATTCAAATAATCACATTCGGGACACCTAAATTGTAAGAATATACGAGCAAACCTGTTGAAAAAAACTGTAAGATAAGAATGAGATTTTTAAAAAAACTATTCTAAAAAGCGGGAAAAACATTCATTGCCAAAAAATTCAAAGAGCTACTAATCAAAATAATTTGATTGACTATCTGTATTGAAAAATATTTGGTCACTGCTTAAAGTATGTAAACGTGATAACAAAAATAGAACCTGGAATTTGGAAAAAAGGATAAATTCGAAAAAATCAAAATTTGAAGAAAAAAGCATAAATTTGAAAAAAATGTCATAACTCAGCTATACTAGATTCCTACTGGAATCAGCATGATTACCTAAAAAAAACTCACTGGTACATGTCTTCTTTTTTCACGTGCACCATAAACACGTGTCGTTGTGCCTAGCAGTATTACACACCTCTATTTTACATACCTAAAAAATAAATTATCCAAATAATCATGGAATTGCTAGTAATATCACCAAAAAGGCGAAACCTATTTTTACTGGGTGAAGTTTTAACGCGGACGTTATCGCGGGGTTTAGAATTACGCGCCGCCATAAATATGACCCTAACAGGACAGACGTTTAGTTCTCCTCCTGGGGACAGACTACCAGAACTGTGCGATCATTTGCCGAGAGCCACAGAGTTTGGAGGGCTTAAGGGGTTTTTGAAAAGAAGGTGTTTATTTAGGGAAGATCATAGGCTTCTCTATACTCCATGATCTTTTTCGGCGGTACTCGACTTATGGGCCTTCTTCTGACGTTACAACTGTATGTTAGCTTGAAAACCGCCTAGTGCCTAAGCTGGTGCAGGCTTCCGCATCGCAAATCTTCCATAAAAAGATTGAGAATGTAATGCCCTTGGCGAAGTTGCACGGACTATGGAACAAGACGACCTGCAATCATCCAGGGCCAGGTTCAACGACAACTTATGCGAACAACTCTCCCTATACAATTCAACGAACAGGATATCATCATGGGCACAATCAATTGTCGCTGGGACCATGTCCTGAGTTGTCAGATCGAGAACAACTGGCCCTATGTGGAAAACAAGCATCAGCCAGAAGTCGGACAACTGCATTGTCACCAACATTTTCTTTCTGATGTAATTGTTATAGTTTGAGCGAGGCATAGATGCATCTTCTATCACACCATCCGCGGTAAAATCTCACACGAAATCTCGCCTAGACTAATCGGGTATTTCTCTCATCCGAAGTCAATTAATGTGTACCAGGCTTGCGTGAGAGGAAAAAAAGCACTGATATGCTAAGAGGCTACTAGGTCGCATTAATTCGCATTTCCAAATTCCACTCCAATGCTTCGAAATAATGCTGCGCGCACTCACCAGCGGTAGGATCTGCGCGAAAGCTGTAATATTTCATTGCTATTGCAAGCGTAGTAAAAATGCTCGTCCTGAGTCGTCCTATCTTACAATATGCCTCATCCTCCAGTTGTCTACGTTCAGATGGTAAACGTTTAGATAAGCGAGGGTGTGGTCGTCCTAATGGCTTCGCCAGTGAGCGAACAAGAGGGTTCGCTTACTGGAAAACAGAAGCACAACAAATGCTCAACAAGGTATTCCAAACAGCCCAGCGACAAGAAATGTTAAAACACACGCGGCAATGCAATGTCAATACATTTATTCAAGAAGCCGTGAGCACCGACCACATCACAAACGTCGAAACACCTCTAACCTCTAGGATTCACCTACAGGTTAGCATTGGAAGCAGAAGACCTTGCACGAACAGATGATCAATCGTTTTTTGCTGAATATCGCACCGTTTCTGCTGACCTTGGCAACGATGACCACCTCCGAAAATGGTAGTTCTATCTTACGTGTTAACTTTTGAAAAGTGCACTTCCAGAGAATTCGATAGGCACCCGCTCAGAGAACAGACTAGCGCACCGTAAGTACAGGACGCTGAATAACAATGCTTTTCGAGAGAATGATGAGAATGAATCATGTGAGAGCGTCTTCTCGCAGCCTGTTAACAACCTAATGCTGACAAGAGACAGGATTTTCAAGTACATCAAACAAAGACACATACACAAGCTACCACCCGTCCGACTGTTCTTAATAATATAAATAGCTCCATCCAACGTCAACCACTTTGCGCACCAGTAGATAGCCTTCGTAAGCACCCCTGAGCCAGCTCCTGGGGTTCGTGTTTAGATCAAAGAGGTGCAATGGCACCCGCCCCTGTAGTGCTGCAGCCTCCTGTGTCCCCCTATTCCCAGATAATTTATTCTATGTCAATCGGATGTTAAATACTTTATAATTACTATATATTGCCCTTCTGTGATTGACCGACGAATAAATGAGTAAATAAATAAACAGATCATGAAAAAGCAACAGCATCGCTAGCGCAAAACAAGGGAAAGAATATAAAGGCATGCCTCATAGGAACTCGCCCTGTTCTTCTCCACATAAAAATAAATGCTACTGTATATGTATAAAGATGTTACTTTCGACCACCAGATTATGACTATGATTATGATTTATTATCGGTGATTAATATTTTAACACTTAATATTTTCGCTACGCGATCTGCGGCACTAAAGCTGTATCTCACAAACAAAAATCAATCAAAACAGTGCACAAAACTTGGAAAACCCTTTATGGACCATCCCTGACCCCGGAGCAGGCCAATAGAAAGCTGTACTTGGAACTCTGACATTTGAGTTTGGAGAGTACAGAGAATATAGCTAGATTAGGATGCTATGAAGGATTTGAATTACTGCCATAGATGAGAAGGTCTGAAAAAGTTTCTTAATGATTTAATTCCATGGGTATATTGATAGCGCTGTTCTACAATTGTAACAGATGTACGTCAGATTCGAGCAAATAACGCTTTTCTTGGTGTTTGGGATGGTTTGTTAGAACAAAAAACATGTTTCGTTCCTTACTGAAGGATGGCCATGGAGCAAGAACTTGCTATTTCTTTGAGAGACCCAGGGATCAGGCATGAATCAAGGATAAGCACAAATGTGGGAAGAATAGGAAGTCAGACATTTGTAGTTCAGTTGGAAGAGCATGTCATTCTATTTCCTCGAAAACTGCACAAAAGTTGACGACTGACAATCATGTTCTATGAAGGAAAAAAAGAAAGCAACTAGCGTCTATCATGGAAACTTGGAAATTTCTGCAATATCATCCTGACATCAAATGTCGAGCAGATGGGTGGAGCTTCTGTGATGATGAATCATCAGCATCGTCGTTTGATTAATGAAATTTCTGAATCTATGAGTTCATCTCCA
>MU895597.1:0-11259 GCA_036418205.1 Ostertagia ostertagi
AGCCATTTCCGCAATAAATTCATGAGAGGAAAGGATTTTTACCATCAAGACAGCCTGGAAGTAGTCCGTCAATTGGCAAGGACGATCACTAGATGGGACGGTAATCGGTACTGCTCACTATTGGTCATTCCAGGATGTCGTTCATCCAGATGATAAGAAAACACCCCTCCCGTTCTCATATAAGGTGAACGGACAACTACAACCTGGATCTGTTATTCACATACACGGCAAAATAGCAAATCCGGCAATCAGGTAGGTGAAGCATTGAGAAATTCCTGGAGTAGTGCTTAGAGGCGTTTTCTTGAGGGCGCTACCGCAAGATACGGGGGCATTATGGTGTCAGCACATTTACAACCGCGTGAAACATCTCCATCTTGTCAAAAACAGGACTAAGTGGGGGAGGAGAGACTCCAGGGTGCGCGAGCTATTTTCATTTTCCCCGCAGTTCCTGCACCGTACCAGACTCAGTCCCAGAGCATGCCCCCGTATCTTGCGATAGCGCCGGCCTGCGATCATTGTGCAATTGATTCAATTTCAGAGTGGAATTCCATTTTCTCGAAGGCTTCACAGGTGCTTCTGCCGGTCAGACTATTTTCCATGTTAGCATGCGTTTCGATGATCCTGCTATTGTCATGAATTCAAGAATTGTAAGCTTGTTTTCTCTATTAAATATTTCACACTTTCATGCTAACCTATGGTTCCCAAGATGCACATCTACCCCCCCCCCCAAATGCCCCTCAGTTACCGCTTTAGTTGAAGGCACTTTCTATGATCAGAGTAATGTTGTTAATTCGCTGAAACCTGGAGGTGGAGGTACCAGTAAAGAAAGAGAGGAAACCGCTCTTAACACTGGCAGTGCGCACCTTCTTTTCTTGCATGGTTGACGTCTTTGTGAGACCGATAGAGACAGACAGTTGAAGAGACAACGTGTCGAAGTGAGAGAACAGACGTCAGAGACAAGAGAGCGTAGCAGACGAGAGAGACGAAGCATCGCGTACGTAAACCGTCGCGTAGTGGTCAGGTGGTTGCGCAAGGCCCGAGTGCCCTTGCCGCGTTCTTTCAGTATTGGAAGGGACACACTCTCCACTTTTGTGGGTAGCTCAGTATAGCCCATGAAGAGGACCAATCACCTGGCTCCATCGTAAAATTTGGCGATACCATAGAGCAAGGACCTATTCCAATGGTCAAATGGTTTAATTGAGATGCCACGAGCCACTTCTCAAATGAGGATTTCCACGATAAGGTCAAAGGTGAGAAGGGAAGCCTATTGTGCCGAAAGACAGGAAGCCCCTAAGGGGTGAGCCGACATTCAATCGTCAGCAAAGGATTATGCCCCAAGCGATCTGCAGAAGCTATATTCGGCGCCGCTACAGCCCCACCCACTTACTAGCTGACCTCGTAGGGTCTCTAGCCGTTCAGAAGAGCGTGAGTGTTATAGAGGGCAGCACCGATGAGAAATCAACGGACAGAGCAGCAGTCCCACTTCTCGGGTTCTGGGCTTTCTCATACTTTTATCTTCATCCCGGCACCACTGACCACCACTACCTTACAGTAGTTTTGATGGTGTGCCTTCTAGACGTGAAAAAAAAAAAAAAAAAAAAAAAGAAAAAACCTCACCTTTGATGTCGCTCTAAGCTCCACCAGAAGCGGTATTAACTTAAAAGCACTGAATAGATCAGAGCTTGCTCAGCAGTTCCCTTCGAGATGCGAACTATGTTGCATCTGCTTTGGCAATCGCGAAAATCGCGCAAATCGCGTGAATCGCGCAAATCGCGAAATCGCGAAAATCAGCGAAACCTGCGACGGATCGCGGACTCTGACACCAGCCTTAGCGAGAACTTAGCAGTGCTCATATAGCGGCACGCAACCTTCTGCTTGTAGGGAAAGGAATCGTAAAAAAAACACCGGAAGGAAATATACAGGGGTGGCCATAAAAAAGGAGACACTTCACTCCACATTTCAGACAGCATTAATCACACTTTTCCAAAAACCAAATCGACTGCCTCCAACTCATTATTAAAGAACACATTCTAATCTATCTAAAGTTTACATGACAGCCTTCTACCCCGACGACGTCAGAAGATTTTCCCACGGAAAACATGGTTCACGGTACGAGCTCAACGAGGTCGTCGAGGTACCATAGACCATTACGACGTCCCTGAAACACTGGTCAAAAGCGGTTTTGCATAGTCACAGCTAATGTCTCTGGGAAGCTATTCAACAGTTAATCCATTGAAGAAATTATGTAGCAGCTTCAGGCCGGAGCGATTACGGTAAGCCTCGTTGAGCTCGACGGTGGCGGCAGATGACGTTGTATTCTGAAGACGGCGGGGGCAGTGAAGGAGGGCCTGCTTCTGTTTACGGGGAACACCTAAGGAATATTCCGCCGTAAAACTTTCATTAACATCGGCTCCCTGTGCGACGAAAAGTTCGATGATGTGCGCCATGGGCAAAGTGTCTCTTTTTTTGGCCACCCCTGTATATCGTAAAATTGCACAGGTTAACAATTATATACAACGATAAAAGATCAATTCCTCACCGTGGAAATCTTTTTTCTGGGATACGCCACGCGTTCACTTCCATTCAAACCCGCGACTGCTTTCGTATGAGTGTTCGGCCCGTACAGTGACTGGCAGGAAGCCGATACTGGCAGTGACATTGCTTTGATCCTCCCATATAGATCTGGCAGCGATTAAGCGGCCCTGGAAATGTAAGACTTGATTTATCTGAGGTTCACTTGGGGTCTAATCCGCAGACTATCTATGCGAAAAACGGCTCGTTTTACCCTCATTACTAAACACTGCATCTCAATGGTGTATAAGATAATTGCTTCCAATGATACTTCACACAGAATGGAAGTTGGGGAACAGAAGAGCGTCAACCAAATGTGTTCAAAGCTGGAATGCCTTTCGATGTGAAAATCAGGTGCGTAAAATAAATTGAACTAGATTTCGAAGAATCCATAATTTCGTAAATTTCTTGAAGCACCTTGCTTCTCGAATAGTTCAATCATCTTACGAATTGAAGGTACATTCCGATGGAACAAAACCAAAGTTTGGGATTTAAGGGCAGTGATCACGACGACTAATGGGCGGGGTTTGTTGGCGTCATTCAACGTCATTGGCGGAAGGTTGTCAAGACCCGTCAGTGCCCTGAGGGAGGGAGGGAGGGGGGGGGGGTAAGACTGGAACCATCTATTGACGTTTGTCCACCAATGACGGTCAATGACGTCATCTAAACCGCACCGCCCATTATGGTCACTGCTTTTGAATGTGAAGCAGTGAGTGCTTAATGTTCCACCACTGAAGAAAAGAAGGAAAAGATCACTGAAAGCGCTCTAAGTAAGACCCTTCTCTTTGTGGACAGAGGTGGGAGGATAGGTGTAAAAACAAAAGTCTTGAAGGCACTGGGTGCCGAGGTGAGAGAGCGACAGACGGACGAAAGAGCATAGCGGTAAGTGATATAGCAGACATCGCGATGGTGTCGTGCTGGTTGCTTGAGGTTCCAAGCCCCTAACGCCTTTAGCACGAGTGTTGTGTCGCGAAAGTGACTCTATCTCTGCGGTTGTCAACCGGACAGCCTTATCGCTGAAGGAAGTGGTCCATTGGTCTAGCCGCGGAATGTGCCTTTAAGTGTACGATTCAATTTGTAATCCCAGTAAAGCATTTTAGAGTTACGAATGACTTCATGGAAGTGTACTGTGCGAACTCAAGCATGCATCAGTTCAAACATCGCCTACCCTTCGCTCAAGTCCACTTCATTGAATGTGACGGGGAAGCAACACTGAACGGTTTCCACTATGCCGAGTCATGGTAAGAACGACTTCCTCCTTCTTGTCCCTCTGAGTTTTCCTTACAGGTGGAGTGAGCAGACGAGTTGAAGACGGGTGACCTCATCCCGTTAAGTCCCCCTATAAAAGGGATAGGGTACTCGACAGGGGGCCCGTCGCGCGGCAAGAAGGCAGAAACACAGGCGGGTCAGCGAACGAGTCGCACTAGTGAATTCGCGTCAAGTTAAATAGAATGTACTATAGCACGTCCCACATCAAACAGCACGCGCTGCGACTCGTCCGCTGACCGTCTGCGTCTCCGCCTTCTCGCCGCGCGACGAGCCTCCTGTCGGGTACCCGGAGGGATGTTAGTGAATCAATGTTGTTACCATGGTGTTATTTTTTCTTACATCCTTCAATCGCATGACATCAGCAAGCTAACAAGAGACTGCGAAAACAGTTGCGCTGCCACCTCAGTCCAACATACTCCTCAGAATATCTCACTTATTCCTGGTCTGAATGCTCTCTAAGGTCGACTTGGGGCAAAGGTGTTAGCCACGAGTTTCCAGATGCGACGTCGTGTGCCGAAGTTCAACGTTGGGGGTATACTGCACCCAACAATGTAATTTTACCTTCCGGTTATAGCCTTCAGTGTCCGTCATCCCCTCCCCTCCCCCGTTATAATGTTGCGTGATCTTTTTTATTCGACATTCCCGAGGGAGCCCACAAACATGTATAAGTACTTTCTCAGAGCGACATCATCAAATGTGATATGATCCATAGAGCCGAGAACACCATAACTTAACCTACGGAGCTGAGAACGCCATAACTTGACTAACGGCTCTGAGTGGTAAATCTGCAACCAGTAGTAGGCTAACTAAAAATTCTGACCTCGCCGCAGCTACACGTTTATGGCCAGCACTCAATGGGTATCTACAATTTTTGTTTCCCACGCCGGGTGTGTCGTAATTGCGGACTTGTCGTATACGCGGCTACAGGTCCTTACAAGTTGGAACGTGGCAACTTGCTAGGACGAAGCTAAAACAAATGCAGAAATGAGGGACACAGACGAAACAAAAAAGCGTTTTATCGATCGTCTAGAGAGGCGGGTCCTAAACTTGGCCAGTTGTCATGTTTTAAACTGCGAAGACACCGGCGACGTCGCGCGCGGTGACCTAGTTTTATCGCGGCGGTCGAGGCTGACTCTTGACCGCTTCTAAAAACTAATCGCATAATGATCTGCGTATTTTAATGGTATCTGGAGCTCGGGTGTAGCTGGTCTAGCCATTACGACAATGCTCATCGTGGAAACAGTTGTCCAACTATGCAGCTTCCTGTTGGGAAATTTGACAAAAAAAATCATGGATTTTAGTGCTGTGATACTTTACCTCACACGCGAAACTTCCCATCCGGTTGCCTACAGTATAGTAAGTCCTACTGTTAATGTCAAAGAGATTTCGGTGTCAAAGTAGACTCTATTTAGACCAGCACGTCATCATTTACGGAATAGCGACCGGTGATAGCTGGACGGTTGAGCTGACCGGAAGCGGTGGCAACGCCCTGTTTCAACTTATTGCAAAATATAAAGAGAAAGTCGTAAGTTCAAAAGGCCGAAATCCGTCCACGGCTTTCTATAAAGGTGATGAAAATGAAAATATCCGTAGTTTACTCGTAATGCGAATATTGGTGGAAATTGGGGTCAGGAGGACGTGCTGGACAATTTCCTTATCAACGAGATCGTGGCTTTGATCTTTCAATTGCGAACTTGCCCAGTGGTCTCCAGGTGAGCACTCTCTCATTTAGTTATCAGTTTTTCACATATTGAAGACTTGTGAAAATAAGGAGAATGAAGGAAAAGCAATCACTGAACCTCGGCTTAAAGAACAGAAGTGCATGAGAAATGTGTTCGAAGAGGGCGCAAACGCAGTAGTCCGCCATTGAGGGATTTGCGCGCGGCCCGCGCAGCGCTCAACAGGCTAGCCGTGCTGGCCTTTTTGAGTCGCGACAGATGCGTGACTCATTGGGCCTTGTGATCACCTTTTTCACAGATTAGGGGCTGACTATATGCACCTAATCTCAACGTGGGTTTGAGAACCGCATTTCGAAATGGACAGTCTCGGTGAAGAGGAAAAGAGCATGACATGCTGGACGCAGAGATGGCAGACCGATGCATACGGGTAACTCTCGTTCAAACAGCCGAGAGTTCACCTCTGTACAAACGCTATATTCTACTCACGGAAGAACCTAAGTCATGTTGGGACTCGACAGACTTAAAGGCACACTCTGGGATTAGGCGTGCTTCCCTGTTCCATATCCGATAAGCAGACAGGCCGGCAAGTGTTGATGCGCGCCCTCTTGCGGTTGAGAGGGCGAGCCAGCGCCAGGAGCTCGCTTGACCCCAATCCATACCTTTGCATGCAAGCCCCGCCTTCCGCTGACGGTAACGTGACGCTGCTTACAAAGCGCTGGGCGCAGTTGCGGCAGCGCTTGTCATAGGCACTGTAGCAACTGGAGCTGGGTTCGTGGAACTCGTCCACACGCCTCTTCTCTATCCCAATGTGCAATGCGGCTGAATGAGAGGGGGTCCTTGTTCCGAACCTTATCGGGGGTTTCTCCCACTTTCTTCTATTCCAGACCACACTCCACCTCTACATAGCTTCATTATTGAGCGCTATTTCACACCTATTTGTTTTTCGGAGCTTGCTCTAATGACTTAAGGCGTTGGACCAACATTTAGCAATGGGGAGGTGTGGAGGCTCGGTGAATTGAAGGCAATGGAGTCCAACGACGTCATAGGACCGTTCCGCTTCTAGCCATCTTGTTCAATTCTTTCAATTTATACGTTTCAGGTTCTCTGCAATAACGCTCGCTTCACCGTGTTCCCCCATCGTACCGGAGCACCGATTAGTGACTATACTGGACTGAAAATTGAAGGTGATGCGAGGATCGTTATGTACGAGTGGCCCCGTGAATCGACAGCATCCTACGCTTGTTCCTCACTGAACACAGTTATCTCGAGTTTTATACAGTTTTGAACTGTATAAATAAAGTTGTGCAAGGACAGTATTTGTTTGGAAAAAAAATACACATTACAAACTACCAAAGGAATTCAATCAAGAATCTAGGTGTTCCTATGCAGTAGCCGGTAGGTCACAACCTCGTGTGGAACTACATATTTGTCGATTTCAAAGCAGCAACCCCCGATCAAAATAGTGGAGCCAGTGCTCGATAATGAATTGTGCGACGCGACCGTGACTGAAATGAAAAAGACAGAGTAAAGCAAAAGCCGATGAAGCCCCTCCAACGAGCTATCCTATTGTCCTTCCCTTAAGATGGAGAAGGGTGCCCCGCGTGTCTGGACGCAGCTTACATGGATGTGGCGTTGTCCATGCTGCACTCAGCGGCGATTTAGCCCTACGTCGCACGTCATGGTTCGCGTGTTTTCAGGTCTGCGCGCGATTTGGTCCACAGCTCACAATTAGCCGTCGTTATTACTCACTTTGCAAGCTCCCCCACTTTTCGCCAATTTTGCAACCGCCAGCACGGCGCCACGCGATACTGCGGGTTCTATTAACCTGCCACAAAAGTAGATTGTTACCACTTATTTCATCTGCGGTTGATGCTTAGAACGGATAGACGTCGAGCTATGCTATCCACCACTGTGATGCCAGGAGACCAACCACACGGCGTCACCCAGATGCGGAAAGATCTATTGCGGGGGGGGGAGGTGAGCCGGAGCCGCGGACGCGCGACATGGCCAAAGCCTGCAGTTGCAATGGGTCGGTGTCGGGGAATCGAGAGATACGCTGATGCGCTGGAAAAGTCGCGGATGTGCAGTCAACACTAGCTTGCCGGACATACAGAATGCCGCGGCGCAACCCTACCCCCCCCCTCGGTACTACCTTGGGTGCCCTTGTTGCATCTTAGTGATAAGCTGGACTCCAGCTCGCTTGCTCCAGCAGTACACTGGTCCATAACATGGAGTTACATGTTCCAGTCAAGCTAGAGCCGAGCGTCAGTTTGAATTTTTATTTTCGCGCCAATCGGCTGCGTGCAAGCTTCGTAGCTGCCCTTCGCATTACTGGCTTACGGGCTTCAAAGAAGCTCAGCGGTTCCATGGCATCACTCGGCGCTTTGTGTTTGATCTTTTTTGCTCACCTTTCGCTCTTTTTTTTATGATGTTCATCTTCGCATAATCTTCTCCTCGTAGGAGTACATCGTTCAGACTTCGCGATGAAGCAACGAGCGAGGCCAATGTGGCTCCGGGGAAGGCCAGCCGGTGTCAGATTCACGGATTTGTTCAGTTTTAGGACTAAGCTTTGGAGCAGAAGGACATCCGCAGTTGCATGGCCTTCCCATTCACTTCGCCGATTCGTCCATCGCCGTTTAGGCTTGAGTTAGTGCCTTCGTATAGACNTGCCCCGACGCACATTGCGCCGCAAGCGACTGCACATGTAAATTGATTAGGAATTTCAGAACAACAAAATGTTGCCCAGTCCCTTGGCTGGTTTACTTCATAGTGCTTTCGCGATTCATCAGCTCTGATTTAATTTGCCTAGGACGCGATTCGCGACGTATAAACGTTGACTAAGGTAGCCGACCTCTGAATTTCCGCGATGCCTAAGACGTGACTTGAGAGCCGGCTAGGCAATATTCAGGAAAGGAGATCTGTTGTCTCAAAGTCAGTCAATATAAATGTGATGATTTCCGCTGAGTCTTCAAATCTCATGATCTCCTAGTCTGCTCCTTTCTCCAGAAAATATATTTTTTCATTATCTCATAATCTTTCATGTCTTAAAACCATGACATTAGCCGCGTTTAGACCATCCTCATTCTTCGCCATCTGTGCAGCTACGCATTTTCTGTAGTGGACACCGCACTTGATGGAACTCGCTTGTATAAGTTGTTTCCTGCATACTTCGCCGTAAATCAGCTAAGAATGCTGGAAACATCATGTCCATGCGTTTTCTATCAAGTGCGGCGGTCAGAAAGCGGCTTTTTCGTGTTTTGCAGCGCAAAACATTTTTCGCTGGGCAACCTCAAGTCCACCGCTGCTCTCGGTAAACAGTTCCACGCATGCGGAAAAGTGTTTACGCCGCTGGCCGAAACGGAATAAGTCGCGCCTGCTCTAGCTAACCACACTGTAGTACTGCTCTTAGACGACGAGATAGGCGACGATAGTAGCATGGACTGCCACACTGAGATTCTGAGAGACAGCTGAGATTAGCCAGATGCTAGGAATGTCATTTTCACATCAGTCATGGTCGATGCCCTGATTATGTAAATGCACTTCATGTGATCTGACGCGAGCGCAAAAATTGCGCCTTTTTTCACGGCCAGTTGTTTTCACCACATTCGGTTAATTGGCGAATTCTATCTGCAACGAGGGGATCAAATTAGACTGCCTCCGCAACAGAATGCGCTGAACTCTATTGACAGCCCAGATTCTTATATCGGTCCTTTGCTACCAATACCGGCGTTCATACCCAACGTTATAGGAGAATAGGAGAACAGGACATGGAGAAAAAATTATTTTGACCGGAAGATTACGAGATCCAAAGCTTCAGCTGTAAGACTAGATCAGTACTGTGAAATCCTGTCTTTTCAGCTGTATATCCTGATCTGCTAATCTACCAAACGCTGAGTTTGAACACTGCGTAGTGGAACAAAGAAAATTGTAGCTTCACAATTAAATCATTTCGAGTCCTATTGTTCCGCTTTGATTCGGTAGTTTTATAGATCCATGCCTCCTTCAAGGACTGCTCAACGAATTCCGAGTCCAGTTCACGCCGTGGATAATCGTTCGGTGAGGTTATTGTTGGGCTCCGTGCTAGAGCGCAGTTAGGCTGGTGTCAGAGTCCGCGATCCGTCGCAGGTTTCGCTGATTTTCGCGATTTGCGCGATTCACGCGATTTGCGCGATTTTCGCGATTTGCGCGAAACCTGCGACGGATCGCGGACTCTGATACCAGCCTTAGCTGACAGCTGCTGACACATATAAGCAAATGCTTCCTTGACACATTGCGTACCGCGGCGTTTTTTCGATGTACTCACCACCGCTAGCTGCGAGATAGACATAACTTTCCTTTTTATCATATGCTACTGTTATATGAGCAACGCAGATATGTGTTGCATTTTTTACGATTCATGTATATTTGCCAAGTGGAATTTAGTATTATCACGTGGTAAGACTGGTATCTGAGTCCGCGATCCGTCCCGCGACGGATCACGGAAATCAGAGTGCCTCTGTCAGTACAGCGAGGTGCTCTTTAATCCCGCCGCCATTTCTGGATGGTGGTGGTTGAATGACGGCTGTTTGTCTTCTTGTTTCCTATTCAGTGTTTCATATGTACAAATGGGCCCTTGGCGGGTGCTATGTGGGTTGAGGGGATCAGCCCATGGACCTTCGAATCGAGACCCGGATATGTCGATAGAGCTTCAAACATAGATTACAAATATGAAAACTAAAACTGCAAAATGAACCAAGTAAGTTGTGAGCAGTCAAAGTTGGCTGGAAACAAAGCGTTTCATATGAAACGTGGTACCGTCCGGGCATTCAAAGTCGCCATGGAGTAGTGGTAGTGCTCTCGAAAGTTGCACTCCAACGGAAGAGAGCGCATGACCTCCTGGGTGGAGAGCGAGGGCACCACCACTACTCCGCGGCTAGCACGGTATATGTAATGCTTTACTTCAGCCAACTTTGACTGCTCACAACTTCCTTGGCAGGTTCATTTTGCAGTTTTAGTTTCCATATTTGTAATCAGCGTTTGAAGCTCTATCGATATATCTGGGTCTCAATTCAAAGTTCCATGGGAAGTTGAATGCCTTCCCTGGTTAGCACCCATTTGCGAATTTACGATTCACGCGAATCGCGCAACTGATCGCGGACTTTGACACCAGCCTAAGGTGGTAAGGTAATCAAAAGTGCGGCAGGTATTGAAAACGTATATTGTATAACACTTGAGTTTCGCATCTACCTTTTCGCAGTGGGAATTTGCGAGCCCAGTCAAAATAGCCAAGGGGATTCTACTAGTGTTGATATTGCGCAGATTTACTTGAAGTAAGTGATTGAGAAGTTTCGAACATGTGAAATAATTGGCACTAGTTAACCATAACGGTATAGGAAACTGGGTGCGTGTCAACAGAATCGTCCGGGGACCCGCGCTAGTGGTCGTGGCCGCGACGGCGCGGTGGCGGTGGACGAGTTTCTGTAAGCGTCATTCTATTGTGAATGTTAAGGGACGCCAAGCCGACTCGTCCCGCCTTTTGCTAACAATCTCATCATGAAATCCGATTTGAATAGTGTCTAGTACCGCTATATAGCACGGCAGTTAATAAATAACTCGAAATTACAATGCATTTACTCTACCATGTAACGATGGGCACAGAATTTGTGCATAGCATTACGACCTATACATTTTAATACTTAACTAGGTTGGGTTCGCACCTAAGTAAAGGTCGGCGACCCTAATGTGCAAACCAGACCTAATT
>MU895599.1:0-13014 GCA_036418205.1 Ostertagia ostertagi
TCGCCTATACGCCGATTCTCTCATTGCGTCGCCTGGTACGTAGCCGGCCAAACGCCGTCTTCTTTCCATGCCTCGCCTGGCTCTGCCTCCTGGTCCTTCGATGGTCCATAACGTGTAGTTTTTGTACGTTTGTTTCTCTTCAGAAACCGAATCTTCATGCGTGAAACTTTGTGTGCTATTTCCAGTGATCACAACTGACATATTCATGTTAGGAAAGAGTGCAAGAATTTTCCGCGCAAGATTCCTTTAATTCTGTTTGTTGCGTAACCTAACTTGAGAGTTGGTTACTAGTGAACAGGATTCGTGAGCATATCAGAAACATGTCTACCCATTTTTCGTGTCTATCCCCATTCGCCGATTCTCGTTCATGGAAACCCACTGCAGCTGCAAGGCCCATTCGCTACAGTCGCAGAGTAATTGACAACACAGTGAAGAAGAAATCAGAATATTTAAATCAACGCACTCTGTTGAAATCGAATTTATGTTCGGCTAAGAAGGTGATGGCAGAAGTTGAAACGGAAAACTCTTTCTCCGGCATGCGTTTGAAAAGTGTGAAGCAGAATGCATCTGCACGGTACCTGAAGGAAGTAGAGTAGTGAAGAAGTTACAAGTAAAGCGAGACGACCCACGGCATAATATATCTTGAAAAAAAATGGAGACGAAACATATGGTCATCCAACAATGCTAAAGGCTCGTAAAGCAGTAGTTGTGAACTTAACCATTTGAAGAATAAAAAGAAAAACAAACGTTGCCTCATCGTTGCCTTCCTGATAACACACCAATCCTAGCTGACATGGCGGAAATCGGCACACGGCTTCACGTAATTTTCTGTACCGATCACACGGGGTATCAAAGAGCGACACAGCACATCCCCTTAATGCCGAAGGCAGCCCCAGAAACTCACAGTCGAAAGCTGAAATTCACTGTTCCTAATCCAATAATAAAAAAGAGCATTTCCTAACCTAATTTCAGATATCATCCTTTCATCGAAATTATAATTTTTATGTTACGCAAGAAACGGCCATATTTGATGAATGTGGCCAGCTTCATCGCTTACTGTATAGCCCTCCCCACATGGTTCCGTCTCATTTAGAGTGATGAAGCCATCCTCACCCAACACTCAGGAGGTTCCTGGCAGAATGGAAGACATTTTTGGACAACCACTGCTAAACCTCAAGAACGCGCTATGTTAGGTCCCCATACGTCATGGCCTTAGGATGCCCACACCTTTCTCTAATGCACCTCCAGCCGTCTACTGCTGCTTTCTGAGACGTAGACTTGTGGCAACATCATAGAAGTGCGCTTCGTAATATTTATTATCACAAAAACTGCGACGAAAAAAAAGCGAGAAACAACTAAAAATCACATTCTTCCAGGAGGCGACGTCAGACTTTGCGAATCGCGCGATTCGCTAGCGTCTGCGGTCGCGTCGCGGCCAGTGAATCACTCAATTGGCTGGTACCGCAACGCGACCGCGGACGCTAGCGAATCGCTAGTAGCGAATCGCGCGATTCGCAAAGTCTGACATCGGCCTATACATATTGCAGCCACTTAAACACCAACATAATCTCCTTAACACTCATCTAAGACAGAGATTGGGTTCGACTGCCAAAATTGACCCGCGCAGTACAACTCACTGAAGCTGAGGGACTACCTAAGGCTGGTGTCAGGGTTCGCGATCCGTCATGTGATTCGCGCGACGGATAACAGAAGTCACACCCCAATCAGTACTGCGAGGTGCTCTCCAATCTCGCCATCAATTCTGCATGATGTTGATGGTTGAGTGGCGACTTTCATGATCCTATTTGTTTCTTGTTCAACGTTTGAAAGGTTCAAATAGGGCACTTTCGATTTTTTGCGATTCGCGTGAACTGCCCACGGACGCGAACTATGACACCATCCTCAGTCCACATTCGAAGTCACACTAGGTGTGTTTGTGAATTTGACGTGGCCGTCGTCGCACTTGATAGAAGTCGTGTGAACAAGCTGTTTTTAACATATTCCAATTGATATCAGCAAACCATACTTGAAGCAAATTAACAAGCAACTTCCATCAATGCGGAGCCCCACGTTCTACCCATAGACACCCCTAACGTGACATATGGAGTATAACAATAGATGCAGACGTTAGCACCACGTAGACGGAAATGCGTTAGAGTTTTTCGCGCATAGGTTGCAACATGATGATCAAACCCCAGTTATGGGCACATGCTAGAGCCTAGTTAGACGCCTACGAGCAAACTAGGAAGGTCCTAATCAGGGGCGACTCGACCTACTAGGACGCGATGTAACCCTTTCTAAATTTGAATTTGACTCGGATCCACGATGAATTCACCTCAATGGAGTACAGCCAATTGTTCTTAGCGGTTTACGATGAGTGCGCGGATTTTACTTTGATGAGAGCGCTCTCAAAAGTCAAATGCCTAGTGGCAATGCTACTTTGTCACAAAGTTGTGCTTGCTAACTCTCAGCAAGACTTTCTTAGTGGTGCTTACATTTTACCGTCAGTTCAACTTCGTAGCAGTGTGAGAAATCCTACATGTACCAGAAAAGGAACTAACGAAAAACTAACAGACAAATGTAGCTTCTTCAATAGATTTCTTGATACGAGGCATCCAATAACGGAAGTTCCGCTCGTCCACTTCAATAGCCGCCATTCATGAAATTGCCCCTTAATGCTCAGATGCAGATGCACAGCATATCAGTTGATATACTCAGTTCCTCTACAAACAAGGAAAGAACAGTTTAGTGTTCGAAGAAGCACAAGCCAAAACTCTTCACATGCCAAGAGATATATACATTTAACCAAACAGACAATCTTAAATCTCAACAACGAATATGTCAACAGTAACAAGTAATTCTAAGCACACAAATTTTAGCACTCATAACAATGGAACTTCACGTCTTTATTTTCTTGATCTTTTTCTTTAATTTCTCCACATCCAATGCTTCAGCTTGCCGCTTCGGTGTCTCCTTCTCTCGTGGCTGAAGAAACAACTCAACTCACTACTCCGGATCAACGTTGAATAAAAGGTTGTGATATTGTTGATTTTTAGCCTCTTTGAAACCAGGTTGTTCGAGGCCAGTTTACCACTCAATAGAGAGTAACGACGCCCTCATTAATGCTGAAGCTCAACTATAATATCTACCTAATACTAATTTACATACAATATCCCTCTAAGAAACTTCGCCATAAGCCTACAAACGGTGAGACTTGAAAGAAAAGCAGAAACGCCTTATGTGGGTATGGGTCAGATTAACGGTAGGGGCGAAACTGTGCCAGACCCGCGGCATTTGTCCTGTGATAGGTGTCTGACAAACCGTATCTGCGACAGATCACTGGCCCGATTTAAAATACTACTACCCCCCACCGCTCCCCCACCCTCTCTACATTCTCAAACGGTTGTTGTGTTTGCCATCGCCTCACGCTATCTAACTCATTCCACCGAGCGGTGAGGAAGTAGGAAATCAGGACGGGAGGAGAGGGGGAATGATATAGAGTTTCCGAAAAATCAAATTTCCTACGACTCCGTTCCTTCTTATTTCTCCCTTGACAAGGGATGGCAATGAACGGTTGAACCTACGCATCAGCTGACATTTGAGCGATGGTCGGGAAGACTCTACCTAGTTAGACCACTTTCGTCTTTTCCTTTCACTTTTCCCAGTCAGGAGATCACAAGTCATCTTCCACACCTGGATCTCAAAAGAAGGCAACCACATATATCCGAAAATTTTGGATTCTAAGGTGTCAAATTAATTGTGCGCTAAACTTACACTGCGCCTTCGAAGACGACGGTACAGTTATTAACTAACACATATTACAGCTGCCATTAAAAATGCAACACATAGGAAATATCCAATTATTGCCAACCCCGTAGGCGGTATCCCTGATACCAATCTGAGGCCCCTCCCCCCCCCTCCAACCAAACACCACAAACGTATTCGTATAAGAAAATGAGTGAGAATACCAATCTCACCTTTTCTACAGGAGGCTTGGAACTTTTTCAACTTCTCCTTCTTGCGATCCTCAGACTTCATGGCAGCAACTTCTATCTTTTTCCTGAACAAGAATCAGCTAAAACAATGAGAGCGAACTGAAACCATCCCCAAATTTAAATTCAACAGAAAAGGGCCATAAAGCGATGCCAGAATGTAGAATTATCTCGAATAAACAAATGTTATAATAAAATTTGCATTGCATGGGAATCAAAACCCATTCCGCTTGTGCCTAGAAACTCCTATCACTCTTATTATCCCATAGCAGCTGCAACGCAACTAATGAAGAATATTTTGCATGGCAAATAGCTGTTCAATGGTCTCTCCAATTCCAAGGGAAACTCACACGGAGAGTTCATACGGAAAGAAATCATCAATGCATAGTGTTTTTTACTACTTTAGCTCTCTGTAGTGCCGCCACAGCTAATGTAACCTACGATCCATTTCAAAAAAAAAGCGTTCAACAAGCGGATGGTATGTTAACTGTAACGATAAGAGCACCCACCAGCTATCCTATCTCCGATAGAGCACCCACCAGCTATCCTGTCCCCACCCTTCTACCTCTCTTTTCCCTAGTTGAAAAAACCGCTACTGCGACGATGACTACACATAATAACTAATGTTACACGAGACATGCCCCAAGAACGGGTCCGTATAATATTATGGGCATTCTCGGTCAACACCGAAGCTTCCTGCTAGCACTAGTATTACTCGTGATCTCCAGGTTATCCTGAAGCGCGACTATAGACCTCATTCTCAAGCCGCCCATGTTTGCGCCCTTCCAACAAACCGTGGAAGCCACATTCTACCTCCCTCCGTGGGGAATCTACTGAATGAAAAAAAAACATTGCCCACCCCGACGTGGAATGTTTATGCCTCCTCAACTTTCTCCAGTCTAACGGTTTTTGGAGAAGAGTTGTGGACTTCTGGAAATTCTCGCTTGCAAAAACATGTTTTTTCAACGCGACACCACCAATCTCAACACCGATCCTAAACCTACTGCTCATCCACTACTGCGAAGCTTCTTCAAGCATTTAGACTGCAGTTACTAGAACCGAAAAACAAAACCCGATCACAAACTTTTTGAATATTTGAGTACTATGTGCTGCATGAGTGAGCACACAGTACTCAAATGGTTATATGGCAACTAATATTACACGAGACACGACCCCCGAATGGAACTTGCAAAGGAATTGCGAGTATATCTAAAACCTATGAATTCCCATAAATAAAATGCTCGAGAGTCAGGATGAACACTTTCACACACGCTTATTGTCGCTATAGCGAATAGCATGGATGAGTGTTGAAACAGGGCCGTACTCAATAAAAGGCATCAGTATTAAAAGCGACTTGCCGCAAAAAAACTTCTCAAAAGTACATAGCAATATGCCATTAAAACCTGGCGATGAGGGAGCATTTTGTATCGGGGAATTCACATGTACTGCTGATTGCTAGATGAGAAAAAAGGCTGTGTTTCGTTAAAAGAATTCCCGTTTAAATTTTCTGTGTCTTACCAACAAAAACTGTCCTGAGGTGCATATTTCTAATGTATGTATGTGCGTAAAATCAAGCATGTGTGTAAACAAAAGGAACATGATCTTCGGGATCGACGAAATTTAAAGAACGTTTTGTTCCACTGGCCTCGCAGAATGGATAGGGTGCCAAGTGGGTTTGGGGGACTACGCGGCGGCGCGGCGCTCTGTTCATCTGCTCCACCAAAGCTTAGTCCGCCAATGGTGCGTATTTCGGAACTGCCACGTGGTGATGAAATAGTACTGCCCCTTGGAGTAAGTCTTAGAGGAGCAAACAAACAGAGCGCTGCGCTGGCCGCGCGTCCCCCGGAGCGGCTCCCACTAGACCCAATTTAGCACCGAGGGATAGGATAGCGGCTAGGGACGCATCATGAAAATGAACTCATTGCGGAACTTGCTTATGATGTCAGCTCAGAAAATAGTTTAGACCAAGACTTCGTAGAGCCAAACTTGGTTTTTGGAAGTTGAATCCACTACTGTCGAAAACCGCCTACCTCTTTTTATTCAACAGCCGCTCCTTCTCAGTCATAAAATATTCTCCACTTTCCAACTGCTTGTCAATCTAAAAAAAGCTGCTGTAAAAAAAAATAATCAAATAAGAACAAGATAGTAAGAAGTAAGCTCAATAGAGAAGAGATTCGGATTACACAAGAAAGCAAATTCTACAGGAAACGACCAAACCTTGCTAAGAGTAGGTGCAGGAGGGAATGGAGTGTATTCACCCTTCTTCTTCCAAGCCCGTTTCTTTTTCTTCTTAGCTTCGTTTGTGGAGGATGAAGATTGTATCTACAAACTTTTTTTATTCGGCACCAGCCTAAGTTGCACCTTAAAAACATACCTTCTTCTTGAAATTAGGTAAAAATCGTTCCCAGTTCTCATCTTTCAACTTTTCGTTTTTCATAAGTTCACGTTTTATCATCAGAGTCTTTATATTGTATATGGGATGAATGTTGTTCATACAATCCGTCACTATAGCACTGAAATTTTGAATTAAACCAAGGAGACAAATTCGAAAGGAAGATGGACACCCACCTCACTTGCTTCAGGCCTGCTAGCGGTCCGATTGCACACACTGTGCCGCCTTGAATGCAAACATAACACTGTGTAAGTAATTCCATAGCTTTAAGGGTAGCACCGTTGTTACCAACTAAGCGAGCTCGTCGTTTGACAAATCGTTCCTTATTTGGACACTATAACTCCAGAGATAACATAAATGGAGGGAAGTGACACGAATTGAGGAAACATTTTGTCATATTGTAACGTACCATAGACGATATTTTTATTATTTCACAGAATACTTCGTCTTCCAAAAACACGAATAGCATGTTCATACGGGACACTACGTGACATGAGCTTCAAAACGTCGCGCGCTTTGATTAATATATAAGGATCCCACGTCTTGCGCGTTGTACTGACAGTCATTGTACCTGAAAATGATTTTATGATACCCTCAAGACAAATCCTACTTTTCTTCACCGCGCCCCGGCACTGATTCTATCATGCGATTGAGGGACAAGGTTGCGTTAGAGAACTCGTCACAGAGCGCGTAATGTTGTAACTACTCTTCTTTGTTGGGCACTTTGGCTCTGCGAAGCGTGAAGGCAGTGCTATCTCTAGTAGAGGACATGCGGCAGGCGGGCGGCGCTCTGTCCGGTTCTGCCCGTTTCAGGGCTTAGCCCCAGGGGCAGTAACTGCTCCGCCATCACGTGGCATTTTCTAAATACGCGCTATCGGGGACTAAACATTGGAGGAGAGGACGAAAGGAGCGCCACGTGCATGGTCCCCCCTCCCAACTAAGATAGCACCGGGTCCGCGTCTTGTTCTTTGAGGTCTTAAGAAAACGCCAAAAAAATGGTGTGGTCCTTGGGCGTGGCATGTGTCAGTCATCATCGCAGGGGACGACCGCACAAGCGGGTCGCAGAGGTAGCGCGAAGTGGCCACCCAGTGCAATGGCCAACCATGACATGCGCGCGTCACGGCATTTCGAGAGTCCGATTGTTCGAGTGTGGAGTAGTATATGCATACATATCGATCGTGCAACACTTGCAGTTGTAACAATCGTTACCACAATCGTGCGACAGTGATCGCATGTGTCGCACGTCAGACGATCAATACGTATCTTGGCGCCCATGTCTTAATGGTTTACTGCTCAAGTTGTTTTCACATTGTGACTTGCTCACTGCACCAAGAAAACCCTAGGTGCCTAACCCGGTGAATGAAGATGAAAGGCGTAACCTTTCAAGATAGATCAAGGTTTGTCTTCAAAATGTTTTCCTTTCCATGGTTTTTCTACTAGCGGCCAAACTTTTTCTCTTTTTTGGATTAAATATTTCTCACAGGTATTGGGAAAACTAGGCAAGAAAGAAGAGACTCTGCCTACGCAGATCCGCCCGGCGTTGGTGGGTCCTAGCTATGAAAAAAGACGGATTTTATGAACAACAAATCGGTTATAGAAAACTGCTCTCCTAGTGTGAACCATTTAATAACGGACAAATTGATAAACCCATGCTCAACCCGGAACCTTGTTGGGGAATGTAGAAATGTCCCGCCCCTTACCAATGCAGGGTGTTTTCTGGCACAGGAACGTGCTCGCGTTGCTCCGGTTCACCCGCTCCTCATGTCTCGTCCGCCAGTTTTTTTTTTTTTTTTTTTCGGGTGTTCGACTCACTTTTCTTTTTAAGGCTGACGCCATCTTGCAGTGAAACGCATTGAAGGGCTCGGCGCTTCGCACGGGCACTGATATAATGAGACTCCACGTCCATATTATGCTGGCATCTCGACATTTCGTCGATCGGATTGCGCTCTTTTACCATATGCGACTATGGACCATTGCGCACCTGTTTCTCATACATTCAACATTTGCTATACGGTGTTGGATGCTTCAACACTCGGAATGCTCTCCACGGGCTTACGAGTCAGTTCTAGGACATTCCCACCTCCACTCTTTTGTTTAGAGCGGTACGGTCTCGTTGCATGAGGGGGCGCTTTCTTTTGAGCGTCTGAAAAGACGTCGTGGCATTTGGGGCTTTTATGTTACAACGTCCCGCTGTATACGACGCGGTTTCTAGCGTTAGCGCTCCGCATTAGCCTTCAACATTTTTGTTAATGGTCCTTATCAGGGTGAGGCAATTAGGTGCATTGTTAGTTAGTTCGGCGAAACCATCGGAAGATTCGAATCTGCGAAAAAAAGATAGCGTTACATCGACCAGGGTGAGGATTTATTTTCCACACGCACGTAACGCTCGTGTTGCGAGGGAAAAGGTTTAGAGGGGACGTATTGCGACGTACGCTAAACCACGCCCTATTAGCGTTGCTAGAGGATTTTCGCACCGCCGTTTCGATGCTGCGATCTCCGATTGACTGATCGATAGACACTAATTCCTTTCAAGAGGATTCGCAGATTCCAATGCGCGATTCGAAGCCCCTCCCATTTTGTGGATCGATACGCACTTCATTCATTTCGCATTTGCGCAGATTCGTTCGGTTCGAGCGTCCTCCTCTCGTGGCGCAAACTATGAACAATGCCTTAATACTTCAGCCTTTTCCAGTGAGTGTGGTGGGACATCATACCAAACGGTCGTCAACGTGTTAATAATGCTCTATGTGACTAATCTTTATGGAGGGAGGACCCCAGTATGTATAAATCTTCATTTCCCTCCACTCCCTGTATTTAGTTAGTACTAGGGAAATGAGAATTGGTTCACTTGACTCACAAACGCTTCTTTGCATGATACGACACTCAACTCGTACAACAGACGAAAGACACAAAAAATGGTGCAAATCTACAAGCAATTTGTAACTTCAGAAGACTTCTTGCGCTTCTTGAGCAAAATTAGGAAGTAAAGAAAGTAGTAAGCAATGAATGGAAGATCAAGGCGAATGAAAACATATCCCTGATCATACACACCATAAAAGTACAAAGTTACAAGCTCGCCCACTAGGAGAGAACATACACCTAGCGCGAAACTATGACTAGGGCTGCTTGCAGTAATTTGGCAGAACGCTAAATGTTTTGTTAGCCCAGCATTATAGAAGAACCACAAATGGCTGCAACTCGATAGTAATAGCTTCGTGGAGGTGGTTCACCTGGACAGAAAGCGACTTTTTCTGCCCTAGTGTACCCCGTGCACACTCGTGTACTACCACAGCTTCGGTTAGGGAAAAGTCGACTGGAGCGTAGGTAGAGCAACTTGCGAAGCTGCGAAGGCATCCATGATTTGACAAATAATTCCAACTTCACTTGGTTAACCTACTGCGCAAGCACTCTGGTTCACACTCTTCGGAGCATGCCCAAGCCGAAAAAAATAGGACTGCTGTCGTCGTAACGAATGATTGCGCCGCAATTTCTCTCCGTCCTCCATCACACCCAAAAAATCAGAAAATGAACCAGGAAATTCTTTGAGAAACACAGCATCACCATATAAAGGAAAGACAGGTTGTGGCGTGAAAATAAATAGCCCGTGTTGTCGAGTGTAATTACGTACTGCTGGCACAGCACGCTTGATTTCACGCCTTTCTTAGGTAAACGACATTTTGACAGAAAACTCTGAAAAGAACTCGATTTTCCTTCTGCTAACTCGTCAGGAGAGCAGAAGCTTTAGTTCTGGTTGACATGGTTCCATGATTCAAAACAGTGGCAATGAAAATGACGAGTAATAACTGAGTACCAAATTAGGAAAGTCCCTGCCGATCATGATATATGTAACATAGCTATCTGCAAAGAAACAAAACTCCTGGAACAGGAAAAGCGAACGGCAGATTATATAAGGAAATAAGTATCTACAAAGGATCAGAACATCTTAAGAACGAATAGCAATGTAATAATGAGACTGAAAAGAAGGAGAACCATTTTCAGATCGGCGTCGCGCGAAAATTAGCCGGACTGAGCGATGGGCTGTATTGAAGTCGTTGAGTTGAGATGGCTGTGAGCCTGCCTGGAACAGTTGTCGGGCCGTTGCGCTGTATCTGGAGGTATCTCGTCCATCTTCAGAAGATAATTACATTCACGTCTGAAAATGGTGAAGCTAAGGATATTTGACCTAAATCGGGTTAGCTCCATGCGGTGAAGCAATGATGATGTAGATTTCCACCGCCCTATTCTCTTGATATCGTCTTCTGACACCCCTTCTAGTAATTGCTGCAGTTGCCGCTCCCCGTAAAGAATGTGGGGTCAAGCCCTTGTAGTGTAAGCCAGCGCAACAGAAAATCTTGTGTATCCGTTTCCTTGAGGAATCTGTTGTTGGAGGGAGCCCTGAGGGGAAAGCGGAAAAAAATTGTAGCCTTTTTATGCTGCAATTGCTGAATGAGTTTGTCCCACAGTATTTGATACACATATCCCGGTGACTTTGAACGGCACTGTGGAGCCTCGCTTGAACTGGTGCGTCTTGGATTTGGGTATGAGGAGCCACCAAGGTCCTGCGCCTTTGTCCCGAAATGCGGGAAGAGGCGAGGAACGAGAGAAGAATCGCGAATGCGTCCCAGATGTGTTCATGTGCTCATTCTGAATTGCTCAAATAATTCCTGTATCTATGTCCTTTTGTGAGCCTTCTTTCTGTCCAATACTGCAGGGGCTTCCCTTTTTGCGGAATCTACAAGAAGTTCTTCAAGCTACGCTTCCACGCTCTCCACGCGGCCGTAAGAAGTTTAGAGATGCCAGAGCCATAAGTGTGCTTTTGGGTACGTCTTTATATATCAAGGGGGCGATGAAAAGATTCTTAAATTTCCCCAACTGAGATCGCGATATGGAGAGAGAAGCTGTGAAAGCTCGACGCGCGGCCTCTCCATGACGAGTGAGCACATTTGATCTGGCCAAGCGACCTGGTGGAGTGCGCCCACGATTTGGCCAACTTTCCAGATCCTTATCATCGCGCGCTGTCTGCGAATTGTTTTGCGACCACCCATCACTGGCACCTGAAAGTGACAATGTCGCAGATTGTCAAAAATATGGGAGGTGAGTGGGTACTCTCTGAGCAGAAATAATCCGGAATGGATACTGTCAGAGACGCGTGACCTGACAAACCTCTAACTATAACCTGAGTCTTCGCGCCTTGCGGAATCCCTTGACAGACTGGTTATCATACGCAAAACGACGATTTGACTTCAAAATTCCGTGAAAACTCCATTTTGCTTCTGCTAACTCCTCGGAAAATATAAAACACGAGGGTTACGTATGAACGGCAAAGTCGATTTCAGCGAACATACAATCAAAGTTCACGCATGGAAAACGAAGTGTGAAAGATGGCGAATCTCCTCTTATAAGAGCGCTTCCTTCAGGAACAACAAAAGTGTCTAAAATTTCTGGGATCCGGCGTGTCTCTTCACGAAGAGATAGAAACGAGAGGTGAAATTGCCAAAAAGGAAACCTATGACACCTCTCCCATTAAAGCTTCTAGCTGTACGATTGCCACTAGATGAGGAGGAGGGAAACACACGCTATATTTTTTGAGCCAGAATCCAGAGGCTGACTCGCTGAAGACGTCGACGGCCGAGAAGCCCTCGCAGAACCATCTGGAAACAAACGTTTCACACTTCTTGTTATTTGCATCTGCGAACATGTCTACTTCGAATGGTCCCCAACGTTCGTTCAGTTTGTCAAAGACTGAGTCAAGTATTGACCATCCATTCAGGTCTACAATCCTGGAAGCGTCATCTGCTTCGTCGTTTAGCTCCCTGGGTATCCAAAACCTTTGCATATCTATTCTCAGTTGTTCGACTTCCAATATTTGCGAAGCAACTGTTGTAAAACCTTCATGGTGCTCTCCTTAAACACTGTTCGCGCTGCCTGACTATCCGTTTGAATCTGGATCCTCGCTTACTAATAAGGTAGCTAAATGATATTACCACTTGTGGATGCCGTACAGCTCTCGATTACATCTGGGCCACACCCCTTCACAGCGTAGACCCTACATCTCCATTAATTTAAGTGCTCGTCCTCAAGCTCTTAGCATCTGTCCGGGTGTGTCCTCCAGAATCAAGGAGTGGATATTCTTCGAAGAATGCCATTATGAATCTTCATGACCAGTTTTCCTCGAATCTCACTTTATTATATTGACTCACCAACTGATGTTGTTCACAAAACAGAATACGCATTGTGATCTGGGCGCGGATGTGTCTACTAGTAACTCTAGAGTTGCTCCACACTGTCAATTCGATCAGCGGGTGAGGCCACAATACTGAACAGCGACTCGATTGTGGCGGCGGTAGCTTCCAGCTTTGGCGAAAGCATAGTTGGGCTCAAACATGGTAGCCGTGTTCACTATCACTTGTATGCGGTATATATTAGGTCATCTCATTCAAACATGTCCACGGTTTTATTCGAATAAAATGAACAGCAGGAAAGATAAAAAGCTAATACTTTGGTGTTAAGTCAAGCAGATCTTGTCGTTGTTAACGACCCGATCCCAGCGTCTAGAAAACACTGGACACCGCGCAGCTTCTTCATTTCAACAAGTATAGACAAGATGCTTTTGATGTCAGTATAGATGAT
>MU895605.1:0-32493 GCA_036418205.1 Ostertagia ostertagi
AAAAACCGATAACGATTGGGGAGACCACGAAAACCTGTAGAGGGTAGCGCTATAAGAGCTTCTTTGGTTTGTATGTCCCCATTCATTCCTTTTTGGGCATGCATCTGACTTCCATACACAAGCTTAGTGGTATTTGAATGCGTTTCTGACTCGTACACAATTCGGGTCCGCAGTCAGGTGCATCTGTAATGCAGACCAAACAACACAACTGACGACGGTCTTCACAATACGTGATAATTTTCTGCTAAAAAATGATTGGTCGACTGCAGTTGTGCTCTATCAATTATTACCAGTTACAACTATCACTCATCAGTTATTAGCTGTTATTATAAACTATCAATTATCAGATTCTTCTTGAAGGTCTTCGTCATTTGTGTTGCTTGGTCTGTATTTACAGGTGCACCTTTCTGCCGGATTCAAATTACACAATGGCTGAGGAATCAGCCACACAAGCGGTGCTTAGCTTCACAAGCATTTCTGTCCTCAAAAAATCGATACTGATCTATTATCTATTGATACTCTTCCAGTATTTTCGGCTTTTTTGGGAAATTTCCTAGACAGCACCTGGAGGTGTTCTTAGTAATGTGAAGATTCCGTGGCAGCCGCTGTTATTTACATCAGGCAGCTGTCAGGCGTCAGAAATAGATCAGCTCTGCACGGTTGTTCTCATCATCAATTAGACAATAAAGAGCGCTCACTAGTTTCATTACTGAAATACTGAGTCGATCTCGTGAACGCCTGAGAGACTCCTTCTAGAAGCTGTAAAATGGTGGAAATGTAGATACTGATGTTTCGCAAAAAATCTAGCAGTGTAAAAAGTTTAAAGTAACATTAGTTCCGGAACTGCTCCAGGGTAGCACTGAACTACGCATCCTGAGCAGATCAATATTCCTGCAGTTGTGCAGCATGTTTGCCAGCTTATGATGTCATCTAGACGACATCAATAGGACTCTCTTACCATGCAACTTTAAGGCGGAGTTTACAATTAGACCAGAACCCAAGAAATCGGACCCTTCCTTGTCCGTGTTTTTCGCAACGATGCGACCCTCTCGTCGGTGCTGCCCTCTTCAACCTCTCTATCTCTGTTTAACTCACTTTCACATACAGAAGCCTGCGCGCGAGTTTTAGCGAAAAAAATCAGCTGGGGGGCGTGTCGAGCCGATGGCGCCGCGGAGAGGGCCACTTTAGGTCGCCGTGAGCATGTCCTTCCTTCGAATTGCTCAATTTCATAAACACACGCTGCTTTTCACTAGGGTCCATTTCCCCCCACTCCAACTTTTAGACTTCGTAAAACCCTCACTAACAAGATCACTAACAGGTATGCCAATTGCGTTGGAGAAATTTCGGCGTCAACCTGCGACGCCTCGTTCCCCTCGAGAGGCTTCAGGAACGAATCGCTCCTGGTTCTTCCGCGATACTTTCTTGACTCTTATCTGCAACCCATTCTATGTATCTGCACCAAATACTCATAGTCCATCGAGTGTGACGGAGAAAAAGGGGCTGGAGAAGCTTACCTTCAACCCCGAACTTTGCATTTTCCTGTCCGCTGAAAATCTTATACTAATCTTTACTAATCCAATATTTGTATACTTACATGCAGTTGGTCCCTGCAACTACGATCCACCTTCCTCTTCACCCCATCCTGAACATAAGTACAACCATTATGTCTGTTCGACTGACTCTCAAGCGTAGATAGCTACCATTCGCTTGTTTTCTTCACAAGATGTGTGATTTACCCACGAGGAACTCGCTCACAGGAGCCGCGAGTCAGACAGGCCAGTGGGTGTATTCTCGGGCACTTGCTCGGACGCCTTCATAATAGTAAGTGGCCCAAATTAGTTAAGCATTAAATTATCCATAAACATAAAGTTAAAAACGTTATTTAGCTATTTTTCTGCGGCGTTTGCATACGCCTTAGGCGGCACATCTAAAGGGCGCATTTCGAGAACTGCGAACGATCGGAAACGCCGAGGACACGGGGGCATTCGCACCCGGGCAGAGAAAGAAGTTCTCAATATACTTGTCAGGATCTATTCTTCTCCTCCCTGAGGCTTAGTCCCAAATACATATTATAAATGGCTCCATAACTGAATGTAACCCCCCCCCCCAACTGCAAGACCACTTAGCGCCTTACTTCCTATTCCAGTTGCCGCTCTGAATACTGACTTGACAAGCGTTGAAGTGCATTTCGTTGCACATGTTACACTGTTACGTGGGCGAGAAGCGTTTAACGAGCCGCTAGAAAAACGAATGACCTATCATTGTACGCACCCGTTCGCAACTGTTTTATTTTTTTTATTTTTAATTTTTTCTGCTGCTTTTGCTAGTCTAGTTAAATGTGTCCATCGTATTTGCCGGGAGTTGGCGCAAAGCGGATGCCGCAAAAATGATTCCTGGGGATCGAATTGCCTAACGCAACTAGTTCTTTTCCAGTGACTCACAGGACAGGAAACTTTTCAGGCGTTTAGCCAGAAAGGCATCGAGGCATTGAGGCCTGCAGTCGCTGGTTGCATCCCTTTTTGGTACGCGCCAGTGCCATCGCTTTAGCCTATCAAAAAGCTAGTCTAAGACTGCATCAAGACCAGTGCTCCCCCACCAACCCAGAATCAATTCTATAGCACATTAGCAGCACCTTGCCCGCAGATAAGCGAAGCTTACTTGCGAGATTCGATCTAGGATTAGGATGCTAAACCGGTGCCCGTGCGTTAGGCAGCGCTTTAATGCAATCTCGATCATCATCTGCACCCATCTATGCCACAGTGGAACAGGTTTGTTATTTATAATCAGCTACGTGCGGTTCGCCGCCTGCTTTCCTTCCGTTTCTACCCACCCGCCTACCAAACCCTCTGCCCTTCTTTCAGCGAACCAACTGGAATACTGTGGCACGCATGAGACGCACAAGGGACAAGTGAGACATCATTACTCCGGTTTTGGAACTCAGTGAACAGGGATTACAGTTTGTACAGGTTGACGTAAGATTTATCCCTCAACCGCCTCAATACCTGAACAGCCCAATTTTTAATTTGAAGGGTTTGATGTCAAGTAGCAATTACACGAGCTATTTTGCGTCAAGACCTGGCGCCGTGTGATGCTTCAGGAAGCACTCGAGCGCAAGGGATCCGTGCACGTAGTGGGAGCTGGGGCTTGTCCTCTTCGCCCTCACAGTGCCACACCAGCTAACCACTGTGTTCGATTTTTTGTTTCATGCCAACCTATCGTATAGGAGCTGTTCATCAAGTAAACCTTGGCGTTCGAGAGATGCTGGACAGATAACGTCGCTGGCACTCGACTTCGACTTGCTCGTATGTTTCTTTATACTTTTCGCTGCACAGAGCTGGTTGTAAACAACGCAAATGTTAGCAGCCTGTGAAAAGAGCCCTCGGCTTGTGGAACACTCAACTGTCTCGTTATGTGGCCAATACCCTTACCAGTTCATAGAACATCCACGCATTGTTACTCCATGGTACTCACATTTACTTTTTTTTCGATTTTGTTCTGCATCCATTCAAGTTCCCACAAAGTTCCCCATGAATGAGAGAATGAACTCACACTCCCTCTTTCCGTATCGGATCCGGTCGATCGTCGCGTAGTCGTTCTCGTCACGATTTGGCGACATTGCCCGTGGTGGTGACACTGTCTGTCCTCGTTCCGGAGTCGTTCGTTCTGTACCACCGAACCAGCGCTGAAAACAGTCCATTTCAATGCATGTTCCGTGATTAAGTCATTATGTCAGTCCCTCTTGTGAATAAGCTCGCAGGGTCCGCAACCCTGTGCCATGTTCACTTCTTAAAAGCGCGAAAGGGGTCTTATGGTTAGTGGCATCGAATGTTGCAACTTTGGACGCTTCAAAGCACCCACGCACGCCCATCTTTGCGCTTTCTGTATTTCGCTCCCCAACCAAGCTGTCTTGTCCCGTCTGCCGTTCTGTCGCCTCGGCTCCTAGTGCCTTTCGGTCTGTTTATCTTTCAAGGTCTTTTACCATCCTCGCTTCTGCCGTTCTCCCTTATTTTTTTGGCCACAGGGCCCTTGCAGTTTTATGAACACCAAATTTAACCCCATTGTAGAATCATGAAAACTGCCTTAAAGCTTTTTCTGAATCTTGTCATGGGGGCAAAACGATCCGGGAGAGGACAGAGAAGGAATGAGATTGGGAAACGAGGGGAAAGAATTTCTCCTGGAGAACTAATACCTATGCTCAGCAGTCTACATTATCCAGCACTGTGGTAAGAAGAGTGTTAACTTCGAAAAATGTCCCAAAAAATTTTTTCATTAACAATCAACATCTCAGGAAAGGCTCTCCAAAATTTTTCCCTTCTCTTGTTCCCTTATTTTTCACGCAGTTATGCTGAGCCAGGCTTTCAGTACTGGCATCTGAATGCCTCATAGCACAAGGAGCCACTAAGAAATCTACTAGCGCTGAAATCTTATGGATTTAGAGCTAGAGACAAGAGCAGTTTGATCTTTGGCAAATAAAAAAAGGCGAACAAATACGCGCATTCTCTCGACAATAAAATATTTTTTCGTACGTTTTTACTATCTTTCTTTTGCAGGCGTTCTTCTTTTTGCGAGCATTTATCGTACTCCAGTTTAATCGTGGAGTAAGTAATCAAAGCTACTAGGCGAGATTAGATATCAAAAGCCGGTTCTTTCCAGATAGAGAAAGATAGATAGGGTCCCCCGAGAGAGCCCGACACTGTCGCGACGTTCAAATTGCGAGCACGGCGCAAACTAATGGGGATGGGGCCGTTAGGAGTGCCAAGCTTTTCAAAATATGGTTTCTTGCATGACATTGGGGCACATGTGGGAACCACAGAACCATGGTCCGTTTTTCCTGAACGGCTTCCCTCTGAATACCGAAAATGAGGGGTCCTAGTTCGATTCCTCGTGGTGACAAATTTTTGCATTTCGTGTTGACGTTTCAAAATTTGCGCAAAATGGAGTTAAGCATGAATAATTTATTACATAACGGCCCACCTGTGGTGTCACACCTTTTTCACCAGTTTTTAATCAAAGTCTATTTTAAGGGTTACTGACGGTCCTAATCATGAATATGGTACTAATTATTCATGCTAACTCCATTTTGCGCGAATTTTGGAACGTCAACTCGAAATGCAAAAATTTGTCACCACGAGGAATCGAACTAGGGACCTCCTTTTCTGGTATTCAGAGGGCCGTTCAGGAAAAATTGAACATGGTTGTGGTTCCCGCATGCCCCTATATCATGCAAGAAGACCGTTTTCAAAAAGCTTGGCACACACCTCGCCTTTTCCCCCTCCAGCAGCGATAGGTGTCTCTCCGAGATACCATGTCAGTCACAAAAAAAGACATTTAGCGTTCTATAGGTTTTGCTTCTCTCCGCCCTACTATATTCCTTCTTGCACTCCTTGGATAAATTCTAAACTCAACAACGCAATCACGTCAAATCCCCGATTCGCTCATATCTATTATATCTACGCTCTTATCTATAGTGAGGGTCAAAAGTCTCGCCGAAACAATTTTTGGTGCATTATTTTTTACTTGGATTCTTTCTAATACTGATACGCCATATTTTTGCTTTTGACTTTTCACTATTAAGAAATAAGATAATTGAAGACAAAAATCATCAAGTTAATCGTGAAAAACTTTCAAGATGAAAAAAAAAACTAACGCGCGGAAAGCCCTGGCGCACACCGTTGGTCGGTACTGCACACTCTTTCAGGGATCAGAGTTCGGAGTATTTTTCTGGTGATTTTTTCCCTCCTCTACTATCGAAGTGCATTTTCTAGTCGTTTTTTCATTGTAATTTTTATGAGAAATTTACACGGTTTCAAAGCTCTCTGAAATTTGTTGCTTTTTTGTCAAAAATTGGCCTTTGCGAGAGGAGTTCTTGAGCCTAACTCTTTGGATTCATCGGCATGTGGCTCTCAAGAGGCTACGAGCTTCATCTGTCACTAATTCTTGGAAGACTACGGTGCTTCGGCCACTTATCCGTGGCAAAATATCACTAGTAACAACCTACGCGAGCACATCCTCAGTTACCACCTGTTCAAACAACCAGCGCCGAACCGATGAGCAATCAATCTCAAATTGGAACACTGGTCGCGAAAAAAAAAACCATGAAAGAAGACTCGAGGTTAAAGACCATTTTGTAGCCCAGAGGGGTTTACGGGATTACGGTAATTGGATAGCTGTTTTTTATTCTTCGGTAGCGCCGCTTCGATGGGTACACAACGGTCATCGGGAAACAAGCTTGCGCAAGAAGAGTAACCTGTGATAATACACAATTTTCTCCCCTTATCCAGCAATCAATATCAGTCGATTATCGATCGCATACCTGGAAAAATCCTCCGCCACTGCTTTTCTTATCCATTTTCTTGTGCTTTCGTCGTCGTCGTCGTGTCGAATCGCTGGCTACCGGTGAATGCTCGGGCGGCGTACCGCTTCTGAAAAAAACGCGACAACTGGTCAAAACTGGACAGCTGTTACGAAGATCGCGAAACTTACACTGGAACTGAGGATCCTCTTAGTGGTCTAAAACCGGGTTTCCGCTGTTTTTGCCTGCAACAATCAGCATCATCTTGTGAGTTGTCGTCTATCCACGGCAAACTCTCATCGGATACGGTAACTGGTTTAGTGTCCAACGGCACCACATCCACATCCAACGGCACATCCCAGAACGACAACGCACTGACAGCACGACCACATTTTACATCGATGACGTTCGTACCACTGGAGCCGGCGACTTCATGTGAAGAGGATCGCGTATGTTTCACGTGTTTTCGACGCGATTTCCCATAAACGGGAACTGGGATATGTTTGGCGCCGGGGATATCGTACGGCTCGTCACTGGACACATCAGACACGACGGCACGTCCACATTTACAACAGACACAACAACGACAGCACACACATACCATCACGAGGACCTTAAATGGGACAGCTTTACATGGACTCGGACAAATGGACACACAAACTATATTCCAACACCGGGCCCCATGCAAACCTTTGAATCGACGAATATCGTTAGAGAGTCGGTGGCGCGTCTGTGGTAGCAAACCAAATCGACGGCTCTATTCGTATGGCCGCAACGCGACCGCGGACGCAGGTGCCTTGACATCATAAGGCCGATGTCAGACTTTGCGAATCGCGCGATTCGCTAGCGTCCGCGGTCGCGTTGCGGTACCAGCCAATTGAGTGATTCACTGGCCGCGACGCGACCGCAGACGCTAGCGAATCGCGCGATTCGCAAAGTCTGACATCGGCCTAAGCCTGACATTGCTCCATCCCATATGGACAGCTGCCAAATCGCGATATATCGACTTCGGCACATTGGCGAATGCGTAAGTTCCAAAAAAGCTAACAAGCATTAGACAGCGCAGGCAAAGTACGAAAATCGACGAAAGCTGGCTTAGACTCAGAGCAGCAGCTCATTAGATTAGTATCACCTCAATTTCTGAGAAGGAAACTGGCGCCAGTAACAAAATCGCTGATAACTTCTCAATCGAGTTTTATTTATTTATTTAGTCTATTTTGACAGTTAAGGTACAATGAATAAATATAGAATTGGAAAAATCTTCTTAGTAAGGTCCCTCACTTTTCAAGTACGCACAGACCCAGCAAATTCAGCTCCTGTCTTTTCTAGGTAAATAAAATATCCCTTTCCGTCAAGGAATCATTTTCTCTATTTTTTGCAGATTCAAGTTGATCACTACTTCGAAATATCAACGAATGACCGTCTCTCTAGAATAAGATAGCCTTGGAAAAGAGATTTACAGTCTACCTCACCTGAAGTCCAAATAGTGCCCAAGGCTCTTCGGTGATTAAATGGATCGGATCACCGATCACCGCTGAAACTGCTGAAGGCCAAGAAATAGCGCTGGTGAGGTGCTTGAGGAGTCCAGCCGGTCGGGACTCGTTCCACAAAACTGTTGCGGCACTGTAGGACAAGTATTTCGATAGTGTAAAACATCCACAGGAGTCAGCAATGGTAGTGGACGAGTTTTCGCATGTTGCAGGTCGGGTCGAAGGTCGCATATCGAATGAGTGTGTGATCAGTTAGATTGAAGGGATAGCGTCGTGGGTTCGCAGAGAGCAAACAATTGTTTAGGTAACATCGGGTTGACATTATGTACGTCAGAGAAAGATGTGATTCTTGTCGGCAAATCTACTACATCACATGGGATGTGCGTAACAAAGTGTAGTGGAAAGGGGCGCTGCTACCATTCGGTCAGCATTTCACAGTTCGACCTGCTACAGGGGTCCAGTCAAACTTCCTATGTAGTACCATGTCATTTGGCGGTTTTGGCGGAGGGTAGGAGATAGCAAAAATTTGATGCGTTTTTTCCCATATGTAATATTGCCTTTTTTTTGGAAATGTGCATTCACGTTTGCAAAATTTTGTATAGAGGCAGAAAAATCAGCCAATAGTCGTTCCAGTTGCGAAATAAAATCACATATTAATGTTATAAATTCGGTAGATGGGCTTTGATTGCGGAAATTTCCGGTTAGATGTAAGCCCTCAGGAGTTTATAGAGGTGTTCGGTATACCTGCAAGATGGTGATCGTTCCCCTAGAAGGTATCGTCTGAGACTTGTACAGAAGGCATGAACAGACGAGGTATTTAAAGGTGAAAAAAGCCAAAATATGTGTTGGTTATGTGCATAAGCTATTGAAATCTGATCTTAACGAAGAGAATAGGTTCCACACTGAAGGTTGAGAAAATAACTGTGAAAAACTAGAGCAACATTGAAGCCTGGAAGGATACGAACACGGCACTTTAAGTGCGCAAACATCGACAAGATCAGCTAAGCCGTGGCGACGACGGCGAAAGGTATCCGAGCGGATATTGAGTATCGCAATCAATAGGCATTCTTTCAACACATTCCTTCGTTATAGAAAAGACGGCTGATCTGAGATAAGTTGCTGTGATTACTTTGAATGTTAAACTAGTGCACAGAGGTGTCGTACTGATATCAAGCGCTTATCAGCACTTGCAGAATCCTTGGGTTGAATCTGGGTTAGATCGATCTGGTCCTCCGAATACCATCATGTGAACTGTTTCTGGTCGAGAGAATAAAACCACATTATTAGGATCCAATGGCCCACCGAAAGTCAATGTATACACAAAATCTACAATCAACCGTCTCTGCGACATTTGGCAGATATCAGAAGCGCGGCGCATCCCAAACATCTCAACAAGTTCTAGTTTACAATTTTTAGGAATCGATTATCTGCTAACGGCGTTGATAATGATGATCAACTTTTCCGGAATGTACCATGGGTTGGACTATAAATGGGGCGTATGTGAATAGGTTGACAGCTGAGCATATTTTTATGTGAATTATGCATTTCGGCACTGTGTGACTTCAGGGGATCAACACTAGTAACAGTCGGACTGACAAGGGAGGTCTTTCAGGGCAAGGTGCGCTTTTTCAAAACGGTTTTGTGCATATTGTAGGGACGCATGTAGGGAACGCAAAACCATGTTTCATTTTCGCTGAACGGTTATAGCAGTACCAAAAAAGAAGCATAAGGTACTGTTAAGGGTTCGATCCCCCGTGGCGACTAAATTTTGCATTTGGGTTGGCGCCTACGGTTTGGTGCCAAATCGCGCTAAATATCAAAATCAGATGTCAAATTCATCGTCAGGACCATTTTGAAGCCAACAAGTGGCCGCCAACCTTGATTGCAAAATTTAGTCGCCGCGGGGATTGAACCATCAAGAGTATTATTCACCACTTTTTTGGTACTACTAAAACCGTTCAGCGAAAACGAAACATGGTTTTGTGGTCCATACATGCGTCCCTACAACATGTACTAAACCGTTTCCAAAAAGCGCACCTTGCCCTGAAAGACCTCCCTTGTGAGAGGTGATGAGCCAATGTTCAAACAACAGTGATACTGTTTCTCAGCACCCTCACCAGAGACGAAGTAGGTGTGGACCAGGATTAGGGACTCCTTCCCTGGGAAATCGAAAAAAGTGAAACAAATCGTTAAGGATCACAGTCTACACAATATACAAGGGATAGGAAATATTACGGCATCTGCCGCTCATCCGAATTCTGTCATGCACCATGCATTCTACTTCCATTTGGAATCGTTTGAAACCAATTGGGCTCACACAATCAAGACCTCTTCGGAGAGCAGATTAAAAGCGAAGCGGTTATGTCTATTCCTGTTAAGGGCATCTATGATTGCAGTTTTTTCCAGAAAGCAGGGGTAAACTCCAGCCAGGAGAGTATAGGCAATCTATGCAGTCACTGCAGCAAGTGAAAAGCTGGAATGTATTCGAAAGGCTCTCTAGTTCGCCGAGAATCTGCATCAGGATGCCCCCCTAACTGAAATAGACCCTAGTTGGGCACCTTTGATCACCACATCACCTTGCCCTCCCACTGAATAATGATCAATTAATCAGTGTTTCAACTGAAGGAGTTACGCTTATGGATTGAAACACGTAGAGTCACAGGCCGATAAGAGCTGACACCTTCTAAGTATTAGAATATTCAAACCGTCTTAGCGATGTTTGAGAATTGGATCTCGAACTGAAAAAGCATTGGCCGAGAGGACAAGCTCTCTAACGGTCATAACTTGGCTTTTGTTAATGTTTGTGTAAACTTCATGTATGATGCATTAATGATTCGGATAACAAAAATGAAAGAAGATTCAAGCATGTTCTCAAAAAATAGAGTAGATTTCAGCGCGGCCATGGAATCAAATGTAAGCTGCGGACCGAGAAAACTTCAAAAAGGGTCGAATTCGCAAGAAAGAAGTAGCAGAGTAGTTTGGAAAGCAAGTCAGTGGCATATATTTCAAGAGCAGTACCAAAAACGAGGTCTAATGGTAAGGCAAATCGTGTTAAAGCCAAGGTTAGAAGGTGCAAGCGTTCACGTGTGCATGTTGCAGCAGCAAGAAGCGTGAATAAGTTTCACTAAAGAGCCACACCTATTGGGATAGGCAGGAGAAGAGCGGTCAATATTGGCCAGATTGACATCAACCCGATGTGTATGCTGCCGCTAAAATCAGCAGGGCCTTTGAATGAAATAATTTTTCATGACTTTCATCCCTGCCTTTCGAAGGCCTCTCAACTCTTTAGAATGCACAGAGTTGACCTAATGCGCTGAGTATGTCTCCATGGTGCAGCGATGGGATGCTCCAGGTAGAATCAGTAGTTCATGGGAAAATTTCCGAGGTAGGGGGAAGGGAGAGAGAGGGGGAGGATCGGAATTGCGATTTCGGAAAAGTTTCGTGGTTTCAGGAAGGCCGAGAAAAGAATTTTTAAGTTGAATCTTTCTTGAAGAAATGTGGAGAAGTTTTGGGAGCTGCAGCAGTTCTCAAAACCCCTACTTCTCCGTCCCATTGAAGATGTCTTGGATTGAAGATTGTAGGAGGCAAATTCGCTTAGGATTCGTCAGGAGGACTGAACGGAGTAGGGATTTTGTGGATGGACTTCGTCCGAGTTCAACCATGCCGTTCTGCGTCGCAAAATAATCATCACATGCGGAAATGAATTTGACCAAGTCTCAGTTAACCCGAATGGTTGGTCAGTTGCGCACATGTCTGGGTAAGGTGATAAAACGCTGTCTAAAACACCTATAGTTTGGAATAGGTGAATAGGTCCAATAGCAGCACCCAGCCAGCACATGACACTACCATGAATGTATTACCTTCCCATTCAGAAATAAGAAGTGTCGGTGCAGACCAAACACCACAAAGACGACGGCCCCCAAGTAAATCTTGAGGTAGTAAGTGGTTCATAGTGATAGCTGATTTTTGTAAATGATAGCTGTAATTAGTGACAATCGATAGAATACAACTGCAACAGGCTAATCATTTCATTGGCAGAAAACATTAACATTTTGTGAAGGCCGTCGTCACTTGTGGTGCATGGTCTGCACCCGACACTTTCTCGCTTTTTGAAAGGGAGGGTACATCATGATACTATATCTATGATACACAGTGCCGTACCGAAATACGAGATAGAGGTCGTGGCGTGCCAACATCATGATCAGATAATAAGTCATGGGCCAGGATTCACCTCAAAGAGTAACATACTTCAAAGAATAGTTAAATATAAAGCAGCAGAATGAGAAGATCAGATGCAAGAGAAATAAAAAGCCATCGCTGCTCTGGCGCTAGAATACTCTTTCCCGGGAAGGGTTCTGTAAAAGAAGTTCTGGCTCTCCAACAGGCTTTGCCTTCTCATAGATCTCATTTACCTACGCAGAGAGCAAGAATGTTGAGTTATGGGCAAAACACTTCGGAAAAAACTCAGCATCAATGTGATAACTTCCGCATGGCAAACTACCAACAAAAACACCGGTTAGCACTCAAATACATCTCAGAACGTTTGATGAGTAATTCCAGACAGGTCTAGCAATGCGATCAAAGTATAGCTGAGCATTACGGTAACCTGCAGCCAGAAAACTCGTGTGCAAGATTTACTGGACGCTTCACAGACACAGCCGCTGTTTTACAGCCGAAGCTAGAGCTAGAGAGCCGCCAAGCCAGCCGACCGCGTTGAACGCTGGCTGTGTGTGTTTTTCCCAGTTGTCTGTCTCGCCACTCGGAAGATGAGCAATGCCGGTTGTAAATCATGGCCGGCTAACAGTAGCATAAGCCGCGGGAAAAGCTAATGGTAAGTTCTTACTTCACTTACTGTCAGTATAATGATGATAACAGGCGTTATTTGTTATGAACTACAAAATGTTTACATAGACTTTTGTTTTTCTTCGCAGGACCCTAACGATCGCAACAGTTGCATGGAAAATCAAGGAGGTGAAGTGCACTGGTTTCGAGATGGAGTGTGGCTAGGAATGGGCAAAAACTGTGCTGTCCTCTCCAATCATCCGACCTGGATTACGCCATGCACCTTCCTTTTACCCAGCATTTCTGAGGCATTCTTCAATTTCTTAATGTTTCGAAAAATTTGTAGTCTTAGTAATCCGATTCTGAAGAAATGAAATGCCTGGTTGGACAATGTGTACCCTCGCCTAGCTAATCGTAGCTCAAAGGTGATATGTTCCTCCGGCCATCTCTCTACCTCATCTAGGCTAGTGAATATGCAAATGCGAAGTCACTGAGTAAAATAACAGGTGAAGAGTGACGGATTCGCAATCTGAAACTGCATACGCCATCGCTTGCCAGCTGTATCAGATATGTAATGCAGAAGTTAAAACACATGACTGATAAGCTAGAGAAGCTCAAAGAAGAGTGGGTAAGTGGTTACCCATCTTCATCGAAAAACTCACCATAAAGTGGCTGAAGAGAATACTGTAGCTGTAGCTTAGCTTGCTCAGTAAATGTCATAGCACATGCCACAACTGCAAATTTTGACTGAACTTCAACCGGGGGTGGTCCGCTCTTTTGAAGAGGGTAGACCGATTTTGAGATGACAGATGGGAACTTTACACACAATTTTACAGCCATATTTCAAAAATGAACCTAAGACAAATTGTGATGCGATGCATAACTGCTACTGTACTTCACAATAGCGATTGCACGAGTTAAAGAGTAAGGTTCGTTCTTGAGATTATGACTGACGCATTTTTGTCTACCTCAGGTTAAGTGGGTAGGAGCTTATTCCATCGATGCTGTTGAAAATAAGTATGCTACTTTTTGTTGAACATTTAGAGCCTCATTTCTCTTTGCTCCCATAAGACTCTGCCCCGGCAGAACCATGATTCACATGCTCAGCCGCTGCTTCAGTACTTTGAATGGAAAAGCAGAACAGTTGCAAGATTCCTTAAAGGAGGATTTTACGATTAGAATGGAGGTCGAGGAAGAAGTAATTCACCTAGTTGAGTAACCCACGGACCTCCTGAGGGTGCGAACTGATGCGCAATTCGCATCGAAAAATTTGACCTCGGCGACCTATTATGCCTCAAAGTTGGCGGGTCTGGCGATCTCCGCCCACCGATCATCTGATCACTCGCCGCAGATCTATACGTGGGAGTTGATTAGATAGCAGAGAGAGCGTGATGTTGAGGAGGGCACAGCGATGAGAGTCGCATCAATGCTCAAATCAACGGGCAAGGAAGGGGTCCCATTTCTCGGGTTCTGGGCCGTTTCTCATGGTTCTTCCTTCTTTCGTGTACCACTCACCATCCCTAGTTAATTTGAAATGGGTTGCCTTCCCAGCGTGAATTCGTCCTTTAAAGGACCGGGCCGCGATGAATCGGTCGGCTAAAAGTCAATGCGGTTCTGAATTACGTGATTGCAACTGTGCCATGCCTTATCCTGTGATCGACCAATGTATAAACAAATAAATAATGGTGAAAAAGGAAAGAAATCTTTAACTTCAGAACATCACAGGCAATTCCGACATTAAATAGGGGCAGAGGTTAGGGATGTATTCGGAGCCGCCGTTGAGAGTGAAGGAACTTCGAGCGAGAAAAGTATGGCAATAGCCGCACTTCAGACAAAACGTTAAACGTTGGTAGGCACTGATCTTCTGGCGTGGGATGGTCTGAAGTCGCTGAGGCCATCTTCTTCTTCTTTTCTCCCTAGCGTTAGTCCCGCGCAGTCGCAGGGTCCGCTGTTTTTGTCAGCCGTCGCCACTTTGCTCTGTCCAGGGCATCTTCCATCGTGGCCGCGACCTCACCTAGGTCCTTCTTGATTACGTCTTTCCACCTTTTCTTCGGGGCTCCTCGCGCTTGCCTTGTACTTCGAAGTCCATCGCTGTTCTATGTGATAAGCACTCAGTACATGCCTCGCATCGCGAGGCTGATTGCCCGTGCTAGACAGCAGTCCTGCATGACCGTTCTGACATCCTCGTTTCCTGACCCTGTCCAGTCGCGTCCAGCCGCAGGCCCATCTCAGCATCCTCATTTCGGCAAAGTGAAGCTGTCTTTCGTGATTCTTGTTCAGGGACCAGCACTCGCTAGCCGTAGAGCATCGCAGGTTACTCATTCCTCTGAGCCCCGCTAAAGATTAAAGCATTGCTTCCATTTGTACATTCGTAGTGGCATTTGAATGCGATGTGGCCTATACAATGACTTGCGGGGGCCAGCCGATGTTCAAGTCAGTGTTTTTATCCTCCCAGACAAGTCTGGTACCAATTAACCGACCCCGGAGGGATGGAAGGCTTGGTTGGCCCGGGCGACTCACGACCCAGGATTTGATCCCCGGACCGCTCGCGTGGTAAGCGCGCCACTTGTCACTACACCACTTCCGCCCTAAGGCCCCTTTAGAAGCGCGGAAATGCCGGCGGCCATTGCAGTAGCGGAACTGGGGGGATCCTCAAACCAACTCTGCTGACATGATTATATGGGATCAACATGCTTGTACTGTAATCATATTGCTCTGAGCCAAGTTCAGTTCCATGTTACAGTGTTTTGTGAGGAAAGAGCAGCAAAACTCATTGTCGGTTCTAGTCCACCTGGCATCTCGCTTTTTCTGTGAGCAATGCGATGCTATCAGAATCATCGTTCAATGCTGTGATCGAATAACGACTGTCAGCATCTGTTTTGCAGCTGTAGTCTACCAACGAAAACAGCAGTTCTGCCATGCGGACACATTAACTCAAAAAAAAACATTCGTGATGAAGGTTTGATCACGAAAATAATCCGGAAAATTAGGGAAAGTGGAAAGGAAATCAAGAAGAAGTTGAAGGGGAGACTGAAAACGTTCTGCGGCGGAATCCAAGGTAAGCAAGGAGTGTTGAGTGTCTTTACAATCATGACCAGGGTTCGTATGCGCTCATGAGCAAGCTGTAGCAGGCGCAGATAGATGATAGCTCCGAGCTATACATGACCCCAACTTACAGCCATATTCAAAAAGCCGAGGTTGGCTCATTTTTTCTACCTTTTTTGGAATGATACGTGTATTTCCACGCGGCCAACAGAAGTCATCTTCTGGTACTGTTCTGAGTTTGACAAACACTAAGATGGGATAGCTAGAGGACCTGAAGCTTGATCTAGATACGGCGGACTTGCCCGCAGCGGATACAAGGATCTAAAACTAAAAACGTCCAAAACATTTGGGAAAAAGCGTAAAAAAATTTAGGCGGCCAGCTAGAGGAAAGAAAATATTAGTAGTCGGCTACGGTATGGACCTCCGAACATTGATGAATGATCTTCCTAAAGATGTTTGGCATGAACTGGAGACTTTGGGATGTAAGTTTGTTCCCTCGCCTAAGCATAAATGAAAAGGGACACTAAACAGATCATAGCAATTATAGCCTTTACATAGACACGGTATCCTGTTAAAGACCTTGGATAAAAGATAATTTTTTCAAGAAGAAGAAGCTGATCTGAGATGCTCAAAATTGCGGAGTTCGCCGGCTTTTTCTAAGCTTTGACGAGACCTCTATGACAAATCAAAGAAATGTGACATGGAAAAAACTTGGGAAAATCAGTCTGCTTGGCATTCACCCCCTTCCTCTCTCCCCCCCCCATACGCACACTTTTGAAAAATCGGTTTGGTTTTCGTGGTAAAGGAACTTAAGGGTTCACTCAAGATACCATTATCGTACTAGTTCAGTCCAAAACCTTTTCAAAATTGAAACAAATTATGAGTCAAAGGATGAGTAAGAAACAACAAGAAATTGAGGAATTCGCACCGTGAGGAAATGATGCTTACTTCATTTGAACCTTCAAAAGCAACTCTCCTGCAAATGCACGAGATTCCTCGAAATTCGAAAATTGCAAAAAAAGGATAGTAGTGAAAAATCTTATGAAAAAATATTAGATCTCCAGAAAAATCCAAAGGGGTTAATGCTGTTTTCGTCCGGTTGTATCGATGACTACCCTTTGTACGAGGTTAGATAGCATGATGCAGTGGCTTAGTCCCCGACTGCGAAAAGGGACTGGAGCAAATTAGCTTGTGTGAAAGTTACGGCTGAATGATGAGAAAAACTGCGTAGTACATCACAAAGACCTTCAGAGAAGGCGTTCGATGTGGAAATAAAGTGGCGAATCTCTGGAAAGCACGGTGATACAGCTCTATTCATCTGTTCAGCTATCAAGACAGAAATAATTATTAATGTTTATGACCTAATGGAAGAAAATTGTTAATGGCTGCCGAATTGGGACTATTAACAAAATTATTTGATTGCGACCACTTCAGCAGTTGAAATAGTAAAACTATGCATGGGAAAGCACAGTGATCGATCATTAAATTTATCGCTTCAATTGTTGAATAAATTCATTCTCACCATCGGTTTTATTGCACTGATCATTGATAATATTGTAGATGGTTTCCAGCAATTCGAAAGAAAATGAAGAAGTGTCTCAGCATTTCGACGACGCTTGGCGCGCATGCGCGTCAGATATTTCGCGATTCTGGATGGTTTTGCTTGATTTACTTTGGATTTTTTTGTTGGGAAATTCTTCGTTTACATCATTGGATTCAAGAAATATATACCCATCACTAGTAACGAAACTACTGAAACGAGCAATGCTGGTTTTGGAAAAAGACCAGAAAAATATGCCGAGGAACACGCAGAATTGGCTGCCGTCAACTGTTCAAGAGAAAAAATGTCTTAATACTTGGACGTTACTTTGCTACAGCTAATGTCAGAGCTTAGCGGCCGCCCGAATAAAATAATACTGTTTATTCTCATTCGAAAGATGAAACCCAGATTCAAAAGGTAAGAGGTTGTTGAGAAGATATGGTAAACGATTTTACCTATCCATTCGATTCTGAGGAGAGATTACGTATTGTGAAGAGTCCATTGCTGTCCTAGTGACTAGAAATTTCAAGCTCTTACGGTAAATTTCGGCTACAGTTCCCCGGCCTACCTCATCGTAATTCCATTTGGGATTTAGACAAGCATAGAGGCCAGTAGGCTCACCATGCTTCCAACACGGCGTTTTGGAAGGAACATCTGCCCCTTCTACCGCGCCGTGCTCATGAGGTATATACTTGTATAGCTACATTGTTTGAAGGGTGGTGGTGTCCGTTCCTCCAAGGGGTGCCACTGGAAACTGCTCACTTTGTGAGCTGAGCTGACCACGGACATTCGAATGCAGGCGACAGGCCCCCGTGACAGGCCGGCCTACGAACACCCACGTCACATCACAAATGTCAATGTCGCTAAATGAATCTCGAGATAATGCTACGGCGTCCGCGGGAGCCGACGCGCACTCGCAAAGCCCGGCGAGTGTGAAAAGTATGCGAGGGTCTCCGGTGCAAGGACGGCATCGGGGGGCAACTAGGCTAGTCCAAAAGCCATGCAACGTATCGAAGACCCGCGTTGCAACATTAAATGTTGGCACGTTGACGGGCCGCTCCAGCGAGCTGGCAGAAGCGCTAGAGCGCCGACGAATAGACTTCTGTGCCGTGCAGGAAACGAGGTGGTCCTGCTGCAAGTCGAGGGACATTGGCCGCGGCTTCAAAGCCGTTCTCTGTGGCGGTCCCAAAACCACCAATGGCGTCGGGATGATTGTCTCTGAACGCTTTCGTGATTCGATAGTAAACGTGGAGCGCTTCGACGACCGATTAATGAAAATCATTGTCGTCATTGAACAACGAAAATACCACTTCTTCTCAGCGTACGCTCCGCAGACCGGATGCTCCGAACAAGCCAAAGATAAGTTCTGGAATCTGCTTGATGAGAAGACAGCTGAGGTTCCGTCACAAGAAGCTATAATTGTCGCAGGTGACCTCAATGGGCACGTTGGCGCTACGAAAGACGGTTACAGCTGTCACGGTGGTTTTGGATATGGGTTACGTAACACCGATGGCGAGCGAATTCTCGAGTATGCAGACTCGCACAACCTCGCCATTGTGAACACGAAATTCCGAAAACGCGACTCACATCTCATCACCTTCTATAGCGGTAACACTAGAACACAAATTGATTTCGTACTTGTCAGGCGCCGACCAAGGACTCGTAACAGACGCGAAAACAGTGCCTTATGAAACGGTCGCCACGCAACACCGACCACTAATTTGTACGCTAAAGATCGCCCCGCCGAAACCGAAACTAACCGAAAGGTGTGGGCCAGCGAGAATCAAGTGGTGGCGACTGAAGGAAAAAGAAGCGGCCGTCGTTTCCCGCATTCGATTACCAGCGGTAACGACTGTCGACGAAACTTTGAAAGGCGCTGCCGAAGGGATGAAACCAGGTGATAAGAGTGCTTCATAGTGATGAGTGAGCCGCGGGATGGCCTGAAAGTGTGAGCGAAAAGCTAGAGAAATCTTTCGATGTTGAATTATTACTGGGGGGCCTTAACATTCAGAAAGGACTGGGATTTGGAAACGCTAGCGCGAGGCAGGGCGGTCAAAGAAGACAAAACACGCGAGAGATTCCGCCGTTCGAGGAGAGCACGCCGATATCGAGGTGGGTGGGAAGCGTTGCAACGGGGGTCGATGGTTGCAGGCCCGTAAGGATTAGCGCCCTAACCGCGCAACTTTTGCGGCGAAGCTGGAGTGATCTAGGTAGGTAGGACCTTACAATTTCCCTCGCGGTATCTTTTCCACAAGTCGGGCTAACCCAGGGTTTGCCTTTAAGTGTCGGCGGGAGGGGTGCATTTGGCCAATGAGGGAAGGGGGGGGGGGAATGTGGTTGTGTTTGAATCTTCGTGGTTTCGTGATGAGACTCTTGAAATAGTGGTGAAAATGTGGGAAATGAACAGGGCAAAAAGTGAAAATTAAATATGCTTTCTCGATTCCATAAACCTCATAGAATTCTATTTCGGAGTTGATTTGGAGGCGTGACTGCGAGCGGCAGGCTGAGGCAAGATGTGGTATATGAAAGGAGGGGAGATATGCATGGAGCAAAACGACGGCGGGGCCCTTAGAAGGGGGGCAGTGGACTGCGTTGCGATGCCGCCCTAGCTACCCCAACCCCCCCCCCTCCCCGGTCCACACTACGCTGCCGGTACCCCACCTCTTCGCTCTTATTTGGAATGGGCGTTTTCATATTAGTGGCCGTATATTTCAGTCAATGGCGCTCTCATTTGAATGGGCAATCTTCTTGACATGATAACGGCCATGAGAAGCACTGCCAACGAGCTCCGTTCTGGATCCGTCTACAGGAAGGGGGGCTTCTATTGACCGGTACACCTGGGTGTACATTCATGCATTAATGATTAGTTTTTTCGTCTACACCAGGGTCAAGCGTGCGTTGAGGAATCCTCGACACGTCGCAGGGGGGGGGTCGTATTGGCCCGCTGGGTGGAAGAGATCGAGCCATTTTGATGCAGTGGGATCATCACCGTCGGAAGACAAATATCAAGGATGAGTCGATGCCAGGCCAGAGGATTTCCAATGAAAATGATATTTCACCCACACAAAATTTTCGTGATTCTGAGGCGTCCGGTAATTCTTAGTTACTTCAGTGTTTTATCACCACACAAGTTAAAGAATCTGAATTTCGCACGCTTTCCAAGAGATATTTCATCTTTCAAGTAAGACCCCGAATCTGAAGGGATGTGAGGTACACGGCGCATCCGAGAAAGGGTCTAGTTGTTGCGCGCTTCAACTACGGCTCCTTGGACAAACAACCTCAATTCAGGAACAATCGAGAGAATTCTGAAAGTGTCCGTGCGCATTTACAGGGAGGTGTACACCATTCAACATTGCGTTAACGGACTCTTCAGGGTTAAATTTATAAACATGTAACCTTTAAAGTTGAGAAACGCTAATCAATCACTTTTCTTAGAGAAGAGAAAAGCAGTGATTCCAAATCTGCTCTTACTTTAGTACATAATCGCCCTTAAAAGGATATACAGCCGTTGAAATAGTGCCAATGTAGCGAAAAAGTACCTTTCGGCGGTACTCGTGCAAAATCCTCAACGTAGCCGTTTTTTTAATACTGGACGTTTGGAGCAGTTCTAGTAAGCATTTGATAGAGCAAATCTTCTAGTTTATGATGGCGTATTTACTTTTCGGATTGGATGAGTTTGAACGGAGTTATGGCTTTAGGAAGTAAAAAAACTCGCACTCATCACAAATTTTCCTCGTTAATTTTGCAAAAATCCTCAACGTGGCCATTTTTTGAGTACTGGACGTATGAAGCTGCTTTAGCGACCGTTTGATAGAGAAATCTTCTAGTTTTGTATGACGTATCAACTTTTTGAATTTGACGAAAATGAAGCAAGTTATTGCTTCCGGAAAGTGTAAAAACTCGTGCTCATCTCGAATTTTCCTCGTTAATTGATCTAAATTTGTTATTTCTTATAACTTTTTGTAATTTCATACTGATTAGAAAAAGCTCTTCACAAAACTTCCAAATCTGCTTTCAGATTGAAAATTCGTCATATTTGAAGAAAGTTATAATCATTTGAATATTTGTTCAAATTTCAATAGTAAATAAGCTGCTCCACGGTCAACGCCAAAGTCCAGTCAACACACAGCTGGCGAAGGCGGTTAAAAAGCTTCTTTCAACTGAAGGGCTACGTGCAAATTGAGAACCACAATCTGTGTAGTACTAGAATTTGGTAAGTCTTGTGGATTTTTAGTGACTAGTTTGTCGTTTTCTGGTCTGTTTCTCGTTTGCTCGTTTGGTAGGACTCATCAATAATGATTATTCTTTGACTTTTTCACTTTTGTACTTCTTAAACGAATTTTTTGTGGGCGGTGGGGTAGCAGGGCTTTTTTATGAGCAGTTTTGGGGAGAATTAAACAAGCTTTTCAACCTTTTCATAGTTCGGCTTTTGAAGAGGGTTGTTTCATGGACTTCGGCCTCCGGCGGAGGGTGGGGGGGGGGGGGGGTCGTATTTCCAAATTTTCCTCAACGCCTCGCTTGACCCTGGTCCCGTCTTAGAAACATCGACGGCCACCGACATTTTGAGATCGTTGATTGTCGACTAGGAAAGGTGTATGCGAGCACCTACGTTAAACCGCAGACCCCGGGATTAGGCCCGACTTGTGAAGGATAACCGGCAAGCGCAAATGTGAGTCCCTCCGGTGCCTGCCTTGGCCACTCCAGCTTCGCCACAAATTGTGCGATTAGGACGCTAGTCCTTACGGGCCTGCCGCCATCGACCCCGTTGCAACGCTACCCACCCACCCCGGTATCTGGCGGCGTGATTCTCTCGCGTGTTTTGTCTTCTTTGACCGCTCTGCCTCGCCATCGTTCCACATCCAACCTTTCTAATGGCTAAGGCCTTATTTTCAGCGATTTCAAATATTTCTCTAGCTTTCCTTTCCACTTTCAGCGTCTCCCGCTCAGTTCATCCCTTTCAACGCTCTTATCATCAGTTTCATCCCGGGGCATGCCTTCAAAGGGAGGGCGGCGAGGGCGGAGGAGGAGAGAAGAGAGAGTCGTGCTGGCGCAAAAAAAATCGTGTTTTTCGTTGAAAATCGCTCAACGAGCAGTTACACCTGTGGGCGTGGGGAAAGGGCGGAAATACCCCAGAAGGAGGAGGAGGCATACTACCCTCAATAACAGCAACGCCCTCAGTTTGCGTAACTGAGCTTCCTGCTTACTCCCTTTCGCTCCTCAGCGCTCTCAGGAAATCCTGCCACATGTGCACATGATTATTGATGCTGACGTGGTTTCTTATTCGAATGGTTCCGATATTATGTCTGTGCTGTGGAGAACATATGTGCTTCTCCACATGTTTCGATGAAAGTTCAGATTATTTTCGTCGCTTGAAAGCAACATATTCGATAATTCAGGATTACCATTCAAATCAAACATGTATAGTGTGAGGTGAAATGTAATGTCTAATTAGGCCTGGCACGGATTCTGGAAGGAAGCAGCGCAGTAACGATGTGGAAGGCCCTAAAAAATCTGAAGCACTTTTCCATAGCTAAGATCCACCTGTCCAACAGACGCAACATTAGTGAGAAAACTGTTTTCTCTTTCTTCTGCTCTTCTCCCTTCTCTACCGTACCCCTCTCATTGGGGTCGATCATATTTATCTATAAGCGCAAAAAAAAAAAACACCATCCGAACAAATGTGCAACCAGGTTTCCCCACGTTCACTGGTTTCTTCTTCCTGTTATTTTATAGCTCTGCTCTACACTTATAAGCAAAAGGATAAAGCATTTGCCGTTGATCAATCCCTTTTTGGGATGCGGCACGCATTCTACTTCCATTATACGTTTGAATGCGATGTGGCCTATACAATGACTTGCGGGGGCCAGCCGATGTTCAAGTCAGTGTTTTTATCCTCCCAGACAAGTCTGGTACCAATTAACCGACCCCGGAGGGATGGAAGGCTTGGTTGGCCCGGGCGACTCACGACCCAGGATTTGATCCCCGGACCGCTCGCGTGGTAAGCGCCACTTGCCACTACACACACTTCCGCCCGGCTTCTCTATTGACCGACCAAAAAAAGATCTCCGGGCTAATTGTCAAGGTACACACTATCAATAAATGCTGTTTGAGGACCACAATCCGAAGAAGGGGCAGTGTGTGGATGAAATTCATTTTGAATTCATCTGTTTTCTATATGAAGAATTTAGTTAGTCTCCAATACCTTTTTCTATGGCGCACGTGACGCACATAAGCGATCACGCCTGACGAGGTAGACAGAGCCCGTTCGATTTCTCGCATGGCGTCTTGATTCCTCGTACTTTCAAAATGAGGCCGTTGAGGTTTTCGGTTCGAGAACAGATGCGTAACTCAATGCCTTCTTGGTGTGGCGACTCTGCAATCAGATTTAAATTTTGGGTCAAGTTTTTATGTGCTTACAGAAGCGCATTACGCTGAGAGCGAGCTTCGTCGCAGGAACACGCCGTAAGCTGCGATGCAGCGTTATCCTCGCACGCTTCCGTAACGCTTGGAGGCTCTCGCTGTTCTACTTACTGCTGATCTCGGCCGTTACGATCCCCGTCCTCACCCTCGCAACAAGCACGACTTTCTCGTTACTCGTAGAGACCGCCGAGAGGTTTGGGGATGACACAGCCCTGGGAATTTCTACCACTTCCTCTTAAATAAATAATTTGGGAATGATTCAGCACATAAATTCTGCGTAACTAGTCTGTGATTAAGATGAAAAAATAAGCATTTTTTTTTGTTTTGCAGTCCTAGCAACATTCCACACTACACAGGACCCTTTACGCCAGAGCCGACCTGCTTCAGAGAGTATAGGAAATTTGAAGAAATCCCCTTCAAAATCGTCACCAGGGGATTGGGAGAGCTCGAGTGCGAGCGAATAGTTCCCATCGCACAAAAATATAGCGTTCTGGGTGATGGGCGGCAACTGGTCATTACATTATAGGAACTTTGTCGTGTGAACGTTGACAAGTTCGAATTTTGATCTCTGCGATTCTCCCAATTCGAAGAATTGAGCAGAACATGCCAAAATCTTATAAAATGCAGACCCCTTCAATTTGAAGGCACGTTCAGGAAACTAGTGTGGTTCTTGCTCGATAGTACAGAAGCAGCTCGAAATGGGCCGGGTCAACAAACGATTGATATCAGTCGAAGTTGGTATGAACTCAAAGGCAAATGCATAAAAATGGTAAGCGGTTTCCTCAAAAATGAATGTTCAGTTTTTTCTACAATTATGCCAAGACCAGTTCTTTCTACAACTATACAAAAGAGCGGTAGCCGCTCACAATGATGGTAGCAGTCCCCACCTAGAACAGCAACCTTGAAAGCAAAATACACCCTCATCAAATAAACGCGCAGCTCAAATCTGTCCCCTGTTGGATGCGCCATGCATTATGCTTAATCTCATGATCTCAGCAGCATGAGTGCGATTCCGCTACAATGGCCCAAATAAGCCAATTGATTTACAAGTCACCAATGTATTCTACCGGATGGATCCGAAAAGAACTAAATCCGACGTTGGAGGGGTAAAGAGCTCAATATTCAGACCGAGAGCGGCCACAGTAAAACATTGCCACCACACTGTCACTTGGTAGAATTTATTGCTTTCGGTCCAAAACCCAGAAGGAATACCAAAAGAGGAAACATCTGAGAACAGCTTGCTGAGGAAAATTTCAGGGCCGATGGAACAGCGTTGCAAATCTGAAGGCCTCCAATAAGTTTCTAGTGAACAAAACAAGTAGTGGGGCAAAGATTTGCATTTAGCTTTGGCTTCGTTTCCTCTTAAGCCAGGTATTTCCGTCACACCTTCACTCCACAATCCGTTAGGTTTTTGATTTCGTGATATGTAGGCCCGAAGTGCCCGAAATGATTTCCCTGGCATTCGGCAAATTTCAATCGGCGGCAACCCGAGCGTGGGGTGAACAACAGCTGCATTACAATGTTCAATGAAGAGAGAATTCATGCAACAGCGCTCGATAAGAGCTTGAATGGCAGCGTTGTTGAAATATCGAGTCATTCCAATGTAGAGAAGCGCACAGCTCCTACTTCGACCCTGATTTACGAAGAGAAAAATATCTGCGATCATGACAAGAGTTATTTTCCCTTCAAAAAGCCAATCTATCTGGCCAAGTCCTAACAGGGTAATTTAATTTTGCAGCGGTATAAAGCTCTCACTTCCATATTAACACGTTGACGACAGCGTGACGCGGTAACGCGTCCCACTTTGCGCACCTCGTGGGACATTGTGACGCGGTAACGCGTCCCACCCAAGTCATCCCTTTTTCTTGCGCTTGTGCGACTTATTCCTAAGGTCTTTGTACTCATTCTATAGGCCATACATTAGCATACTTAAAAACCACATGGCTCACAGAAAGGCCAAATATTCTTTAGTTTGGCAGAGTTTTCCAGACCTTACGGATATGTCTGTTCAGTTCATTCCTCGTTTTCTTTTCAATAACGTAGACATGTTGATAAAAAGGAATAATAGAAGTGAATACAAACCTATTCGCATGAGAAGATATTTTTACTGAAACAATCACGTCCAAATTAATTTTGGAACCACTAAAGGGAAAGTTAAGTAAAATTGCCTTTTCATGACCCTTAACATGCCTCATATCGGTCAAACTTCCATTTTTTTTATAGTTACTGTAACTCCCGATAAGTTAGACAGATCAAACATTATTGAAAAACTTCACCCTCTCCAATCATTGCGCCTTTACACCTAAAAATCCATGGATTTGGTGTGCGGTGGCGGCGCTCGCAAAATCGCTCTGGTCCTACGCAATGCAAAAACGTTAACAAAATTTTTAGGGAAATTTGCTGTTTCAACTGTTTTATATATAGAATAGAGTACGGAGAGGACACTGGGCTCTGCCTAAGTGGTGGCTGACTTGTTACTTGAGAGCTGTGGCTGCGGTGGAACGATAACGGTACGTATTATGCACTCACTACTTGCCACGTTAGTGTGGGCAGTGGGGTCATAGTTGAGGCTCCGAGGGAATTTGCTGCTTTGTACCATCTGTGATGCGTGGGAAGGGACTGTGTTCGAGATTCTCAAAGGAGAGTTGACGCCGGAAAATGGGAGTCATGTTTTAACGCAAGGGATTTTGGGAGGATGTTTTGTTTCCTTTTGAAACTCTTGGAATATTAGATTTGTGAGTGAAGATGGAGTGGGTCACCTGCTCGATTCAAATTTGACAATGTTATAAAACCGTCATAGTGCTTAAGGGTAGAGGGTTGGGGGAGAGTGTAGTAAGCGGTGAGGGCCCCTCAAAAAAGGGTGGCCGTGAAAGTCTGGAGACGTTTGACCCTGTCTGTGGTATCAGTTTCAGTCTGGGCTGCTACAATAAACATTTCAACTGTAGATACGAGGGATATGTCACAAAAAATGAAAATGAGCTGAAATGAGGTTGAGGATTTACTTGAGAGTTAGGCAAGAAGTGCAATGAGGAACAGTACTGAGGAGAAAAAACAAAAGATCACCATAGAAACATTAAATCTCCCTTGAATCCGGCGGTGGTATGGTGGAGAGACACAGTGTTGCGAGGAGAGGGAAAACACGAGACAGTAAGTCGTACGCGAGAGGACACAGAGACGTGTGCCGTGGTTGATAAACACTGCAGCACACAAGGCAAGGCCTTAGTGCCGTTGCCTCGCACGTTTGAGTCGCGACAGTGTTTGTATCCTGGGTGGCACCCGCTCTTTTTCACTAAATAGAAGGGGATGACTCCGAACCTAGTTCGACTCGAATAAACTTCTTGAGTTGGCTCACCATATCAAAGCCATGCCCTTCACTGTTTCCGTTTTTGGGGGATTCATCCTGAAACGTTGAAGGTCAAAAGAATGATGGCACGAAAATAACAGATTCGGAGGGTCGGAATGGGGCGAAACCAGGGTCGCGATTATACCCCCAGAGGAGCTCTCCTCGAGCGAGTCAGTCGGATGACGGTGCTGCTGTAACTTTGAACTAACCATTAGCGACAACGAAGCACTGCCTTTCGACTACCGCGTCGCCCCGCTGGCCATTTTTTCGTATCAATCGTAAAATACAGGTGTCTACGCCCTCTAGCATACAAGGTACCCTCGCATTTTTCACGGTCGAGCTCACAAGGGAAATTTCAGTGTATTCTATGGGGCTTTTCGATTTCCCACTGATGATCTTCTCCGCACTTTTTGCCTACTTTTTGAAGCAAAAAGCACACCAATTACAATCCTCGTCCGTGCTTGCGCCAAAGAAATGTTGGTCAGCTTATGGAAGGGCTAGGATTCTCGGCGTCAAACTAGGTGTAAACCAAAAAAGTGGTGTTGAAAAAGGGGAAGCTAAATTTGAAATACTTCAACTAAAAGGGTCTGCGGGTGCATAAAGACGTCATACAAAAGCGAAAAGAGCGCGAATGGAGGCAATGAGGAAGCCGCAGGGATTGAGCACATTTGTTCGATTATTATTCTGAGATATGCAACAGGAACAGCTACATCTGGAGAAGCAAGTGCTAGATCGCTTTTTCCGTCCGCGGCGGCTTGGTACGTCTATAACGCAGAACTGGTCCCTTGTTGATAAACGACAGCATGAACTGAAATATCATTCGTTGAAACCAGGTAGAAGAGGGCTCTCGGCCAAAAGGGGCGAGTTTGCTCTTCGCGTTTTTGTTATTATTCATTTATTTCGCGTGAACTATTTCTCCACAAAGGCTACCACCACCAACCGACAATTCCAGCTACACGACAACGTACGACGCCAGTTGTGGGCAGCCTGTTCGGACGGGGACGCAATGTTTTTAACAACTCGTAAGGGGCGACAAGGATACGGGTAGAATCGAGGTCTTAGGGCGGATTAGGTTGGTAAAAAGGGAATCTAATGTCACACTATCTTGCAATTCATGAGTAAGCAAAACGATAAGTCCACTCCAAATAAATCCATGATCGATGTGATAATTCAACTATAAAATGAAGATGGCGGCGAGGTAGACTGCAAACGAATAAAAGGACACGTCTCACAGCCACTGACGGCATTATATGTTGTGTTCTGGTACAAGACAATAAAGAGAAACAGTCCAAAAGACACTGGGCGCCTGAGCGAGAGGGCGGACACGGAGGTGAGAGAGCATAGTGGACAAGTGAGCCGGCAGCATCTTGCCGCTTGATTCGCTGTATCGAGAGCGAACGCAACGGCGATCAGCGACGGTTATAAAGAGCGGTTGAGTTCCTGTTGCTAACTCAAATTCGCGAGAACGGCACATCTTCAACCTCTGCGGACTGATCTAGATGCTACCAACTCAATCTGGAAGGGATCAATTGCATCCCGGCCTCGCCGTGGAAGGTTGCATCCTGAGGGAATTTTGTGGAATTCGAAACAAATGTTTCGCTTCAAATTGCATGGTCCTTAGCTATGCACTTTTTTTTCTTCAGCACTTGAGAAGACATTCGGCTTGAAGGTAGCCCCTCCCCCGCCCCCCACTTAGTTAGAAGCGAAGCTCTCCATTGAGCACAAGGCATTTCTGAGCTGCGTAATCTAACTGTACTCCTCCTGAAGGCAAGCGCGATCCTTCCTCTCTCATTCTCATTGTTCAAAAGGGACCCATATCCAACTCTCAGGAGACCTGATCCGAGGCAAGGCATTCAAATACACAACCCGGCCATGTCCGACCTACAGTTGCGATCATGTCGAGACCAAAAGAAGGTCGAACGGAGGGTGGGAGGGAGGGGGTGCTTCTTTTTTGTATGTACACGTGTAAACTTTCAAAAGCCAAACTTCATCAAAATCACGAAAATTTCAAGGTTTTTTTCTTCAAATTTTGCGGAGAAATCCAAACTTCTTCGAGATATTCTCTGGCAGCGACTTTCCTAAAATTCGACTCACTATCGGCAAGGTGACCGCGCTTGGGATATACGATTATCCCCTTCATCCACAGTTTAGAAAGGGGATCCTGTGCTCCCTACTAATCATGGCAATCCCACTGAAATGGAAAATCAGCGCTCATTCCCCGAGCTCCCTTTCTCGCTTTGGCCTCTGATAAAGCTATATTTCCGTGGGCCATCCTGGCTTAGCGATTTGCCATTGTTGGATGCAGAAGCGATCATTGAGTTCAAATCATCATCTTGCAGCATTCAGTCAGGCAAATAACCAGACTTTGAAGAAGTTGAAGGCGCACTAGTCTTCCTGACAGGCAAAGGTTTCATCATGGACTCGACTTTCTAAGCAGATCAGAGAAAATTTAAACATGGTAACTCGTGCGGGGTGACAAAAGGCGTATTAAGAAAGTTTGACCCGGACGTGGAAATCGCTATCTGCCGAAGCTCGCCGAATCGGCTTTTCTGACTTTCTCGTGTTGGTTCTTACTCATGATGGTGACCCGTTCGGCCGCGGACATATTAGTGCGCTATGAAACCCTTCAGGACTTATGTTTTACCCCCTGGTATCTACGAACCGGTAAAGACAGACGTCATGTGTCTCTTGAGGTCCCCTTGAAGACCCTCACACTGAACTTCTTCCCCACTACTTTTGCCATCCCGTGTAGATGAATCGCGAGGGAAGAGTGGGAGGCTCCAACGGCTCGGAAATAGCCCGAGCCGTTCAGAGAGTCGAGACATAAGCAATCGGGATAAGCGTGGGGCGCGACGAACAGCCGCGTGTATCTCACTCCCCTCTCGAGCTCCCAACAAGACAGGTCGGTGCCCGATTCCATATCATTCTTTGTCTTTACACTTACCCCTTTGTTTACTGTTTTTGTTTTGTGTGTGCTTCATTGAGTTTATACTGCTATATAACAACTGTTTACTGAGTGATTTATTTGTTTGTTTCTTTCAACTCGTAAGTTCGCAGTAATCGATAATCAGTTCTGTATGCAATGTCATTATTGACATAATCGTTTAAAAATGCTCATTTTTTGGATCCTATCTAATCAAGCCAAAATAGTAACTACAGTTCATTGGAATTCGAATGAACCAATAATGGATGGTGCTCCCGCCCTCCTCGTTCAAGGAAATGCTTTTCTCCTCATTGGTGCCCAGATCACCGATTTTTCGACAGCTCTCACTTCCTCCAGAAAAATTTAAAAAAGAAGGTCCAGTGCTCTTTTTGGGAAATATGAACCTTTTAACCTTCTTCACTAATAATCCTTCTTTTTCCTCCTCCATTTTCTTTAGCAAGGATAGCGCAATGACCAAAAACCCTTACATTTTAGGGAGACAAATCAAAGATGGAGCAAATCAGAACCCAGGCTAGCCAACCCTACCATCCCTTCAATCGCCTTATTGCTGGCGTCATTTGTGGGCAATATAAAAATGTGTACTGCTTAAAAGTAGGCAAAACAGCTCATATTTTGACCACCCATAGCCGAACCAATGTTAATCCAGAACCGTATCATTCCAGCTGGCTGTTGGTCAGTGGCCAGAAACGAGTGCGTGTCGCACTCCAAAGGTTCTTCAGCTTCGCCCCTGACTCCACCTTTGTCCCTTCATAATTAACGTGTTTTCCCCTAGGTCGTGCCACGAAAAATAAGCTGGTAGGGTTACTCCATTCTGGTGCCTTCCACGCTTCTCCGAGGCTTCAAGGATAATTAGCTCTCCAAAGATAAGATAAGAGTTTAGGAAACGCGCTCTTATGAAGTGATTTTTCGATATGAGACGGTGACGGTTAAGCGTCCGACATCCTACCTTTCCGAATCTTCAGGCGTGGTCAGCGGTCCACTCACTCCTGAGCTCCCACTTGTGACGTCGGTCACCTTCCGGCGTCTTTTGCGGGGTGGACCTAGGATATTTCTGGGTCTGATCGGATGAGGACCTCAAATTAGCTGGCCTTCACCTCCGATCAGGGGCACAACTGGGAAAAGTGGCGTCAGCGTGCCAGAAAAGCGGACGCCGTCCACTAGGTGTTACAGATGCTAAAGTATAAGAAGAAGATCAGATGAGCAATCCGCTATGTCGCACGTTTAAGGTCCCAATTAGAGTTGGTCTCTTTGACCGAGGTGCTTCTCCATTTTCGGTGACCTTCGTTTACGGACCACAAGAACTCGAGTAGGGGTTTTGTTAGTCACTTCCGAGTATGGTAACCTGTCATCAACACTTTTTCGGCTCTCAGACATCCTTTTGTGTCGTGGATTTCTCCTAAGGTCGCCTGTCTGCTTTGTCTAACGCTGGTACTGACAAGCATAGTGCATTATTTGCGAGGCATGGCACTCGCTTGCAGGGACCGAAAACTTCATCAGCTATATAAGAGAGCGCGGGGTGAACCTTCACTTTACTACTCACTCAGGTATCAACAGGCCAGCTGGAAACAGTGAAGCCAGTACCTGATATTCTGTAATGGCCTCTTTGCTTTTGTTTATCTTCCATGCCATGGCAAACTTGAATACCGCCGGTAACGGCCTCATAAAAAAGCTTTCGTGAAAAATTGCGCAAAGAACGATCACAACATTGTGATCCAATGATACGTATACCTTGCAATTATGCAAGCACGGTTTGAAAGTAAACAAGTACATGGCGCGTACTGATAGGGACACACGCTTATCGGGTAAGGTGTGACAGGGTGCAAAAGCTGAGCTGGGTTTCCTGGCAGCTCATTTTTAAATAACTATCAAAGCTTAAAGAGCAAAGAGACTAGAATAGTTTACCTACGAGCCTGAAGAAACCTGATAGCACGGTGGCGGGTGGCAGGCCGTGGCTACTACAGGTTGCAGGATTTCCCGTGAAGTACAAGTGAGAGAGACTTTTTGCGCTTCCTCGAGAAACGCTCAAGAGGCCCGAATGCTCGCGAGTCACCTGTTCAGGTGGAAAAAGTGGAAGACTGGCGCTGCTCGGTTGGTTGTAAGACGGCCGAAAATTCATTGCAACATTCTAAAATAATGGGTAGTGCTCCGTGAATTTCTTTGCTTTGCAAAACTGTGGAAATGATTGATTGTGCATGGGCTCTGCACAAGAAGTTGCAAGCTGCGATGATGTTTAAAGAGCTTTACAGTCAAGTACTTGAACTATTAGTCATCAGAATCAAAGCATATTCCAAATTCGCAAAGCCACCCCAGAATTTCTTTTCTTATGGAACTTTTGTCTTTTATTGCCTAGCTGACTTACTCTGCTTGAATACATCTAACTCTTGCTTTTCCTACTCCAGTAGTGTTTGCCCTAACACTCAAGTAGTGAAGAAGTTCGTTCGAGCTCTCAGAAACGCCAACTCTTATCAGAAAGTCTTTGTCAATATTGTCAGCTTAACAGATATTCGTAACTCATCGTATCCGTTTGTCATCCCAACCACAAGCTTTGTGAACCATGTCCTGGATAGAATTGTAGGAGACTGAGCCGTACAACGGTCAGCAGGCTGATCAAAACCGAACGCTCACCCTTACACTTCT
>MU895607.1:0-12435 GCA_036418205.1 Ostertagia ostertagi
AGTTCTGCTGAAACTTCGTCTTATTTGGTACAGTGTATATGGTACTGATTACGAATATGACATTTTTCGCTGCGGGCGCGCGCCCTCGTTGATGCCACGCCTTGTTTCACAAGGAATTGGTGTGAACTTTCGCATAGGGGCATCACGATCCCAATTCTGACACTCATTTTTTTGGCGCTGGCGCCACTTGATACCATTTTGAGGCCATGGACGGCGGTGCGGCTCCCGGTTTGTTCGCGCGTCTACACCAAGACGATTGAGGATCTATGGAACCCCGTCTTGGGACTGAAGGTAGAGGGTGCCCTAAGAGGCCCATCGCGCGGCGAAGGACGAGTCGCAGCGCGTGCTGTGCGATATGAGACGTAGTATGGTACACTCTAACCTGACGCCTAACCGCTACAGTATGCGCTGCGACTCGTCCTTTGCCGCGTCTGCGTCTCTTCCTTCGCCGCGCGATGGGCCTCTTGGGGGACACCCGGTAGAGTGTTCCTTGATCTGAATACAGCCCTATATCTAGCATTCGCAGCACGATCGCAAGTATGATGACCCAGAAATAACTTCCTCGTTCTAATTGTTTTGTTTGAACTGCTGATTTAAAGGCAGCGATTACGATAAATTCAAGAAGGGCTTATTGTAACGTGGTGGTGCTCAATGGTACGCCAGTGGCGAAAAAAGCAGAAAAAATCCGTCAAAAACGCAAAACGGGACCCCCTTTTTGGCCGTTGGTTTTCACTGGCACCATTGCCAAATCACGCTTTAATCGAGATGCTCCATTTGCGCCGCTGCTGGCCACGCAGCTCGTCCAAATCAACAAGTAAACTAGTGGGCGGATCGCTTTTGGGGCGGAGTGCTTTCGAAGTCCTGCTCAGCAACCAGCGCACCTTTCGTTGTGAAAGCGCTACACCTCGCTTCCTTGGCAGCCAAGTAACTGCTTCGTGTGGTGCATATGCTTCCCCGATGCGCTCCTTTTATCGTAATCGCTGCCTTTAACCCTGGAGGAGGGTTCGAATGGAGTTCCATTGTACGGACGGTGTAAGCAGAAATTGTGTCCGTAATTGTGTCATTGATAGAACTCGTTACAGATCACCTCAGAAACGGCTGAGCCCTGCTACATTGCATGTCCAAAGTGCCGTGGAATGACTGATGAGAGTACTGTGATAGAAGCTCAAGAGCTGATGAAAAGCTTACCTGCTTCCTTCGATCCAACCTGCTCACCAGCAACGGTTGGTTGAATGAGACACTATCATTTTTCAAAAAATTTCGAAGTTGATGAGCTTATTTGGGTATCATTTGAACGATTGCGTACCGCGTGATGCACCATTGCACCACGCATAACGTATATACTCTCTTCCGTGTACCTGCGTGATCCACATGGAGCATACACGAGACCACGAGCGGCAGTTGTCGCTGTTGTTAAATTATGCTTAGTTATTTCAGAGTCGTCAGTATAGCTTTTCTAAAATCCAAAAAATGTCATTCGTAAATAATCGCCGTAAAATCGATAGTTTTGGATTGTGACGCCAAGCGACGGTGAAAACAGCCCTGAACATAATGCAGTACCACGAAGTTAGGTCGAAGTGTGACGACAATGGATTAGCTAGATTTTGCTCTTACCTTGAGTAATATCACATGTCTCGATTAGTTCGTGGGACAAATTCCGCGATCCGACGAAGTTGCTAGGCCCAACTGTAAAAGTGGGGCAATTTTGGTGAGGTAAGGGTGCGAGAAGCTTTGGTCTTGCATCACTTGCTCTCCATGCTGTCTGCATCTCGCTTATCAACGCTGTGCTCCCCCATCTTCGAATCAGTTCTGTCTCTGCGCGCCCCCGAAACAATAACTTTGATCGTCTCTTTCAGTTTACCCCACGCTCACAGAAAGTAGGACTTTCCCCCGAAATTCTGCGAAAGTTTCTTCGCATTTTTCCACCTATCCCCAGTGGGGTGGATTGGTTGGGTCAAGCAGTGCTGCTCACGTGCAGCGCACCTCCAGGGAAGAAAAATCTGGATTGTGCTTGCGCCCTTAGTGAGCGCGCCCTCCCACCGGGTAGTTGACACCCGAGGTGCTACAAACAATGTCTGGATAAGTAACCCGAAATCTCTCTCCCTTTTGCGGGCTTGTTACACAGTAAGTCTCGTGGTCAGCATCTGATTGATGTTGTTCAGTTCAAATACTCAATTTGAAGTTTTCCAGCTGAAAGAGCTTCTGGCAAAAGCTGAACGAATTCTTCATCCCGAAGCAACGTCTATATCACACGATTACGGACCGCTCTGTTCCATGTGACAGGATCGTTAGAACAGAATATGGGCATGATGCACAAGCAGATCTATGACAACTATAAATTGTAAGTAAATTGTTATCAGAAAGCGGCGGAAGCACCATGTTAAAACAAGGTTCCTTTCTGTCCCAATGAGGCATCGGAAGTAAGCGGATTCGTCACAGTCTTGGTTCACATGAACGATCAAGTGAAACTGAGCGTCGGTCATCTGGCTTCCTACTTCGAATCCAATTTCTCTATTTCCGCCATACTCCCTTCATTGACACCCTTTCCTTTCGGGAAATATGTGCATATACCAGAAGTGATCGGGCCGTAGGGTAGGGGTGGGTTCAAGCGCGCATCGGCTTCGCTTTTACCGCTAACGGTGGGAGCGGAATGCTTGGAGGATTCTGCTTAGGCCTGCGCAAGCTTTTATGTGCACTCTAGGGGATATCGGTGAAATTGATGCCAAGCTTTTGCCGAAGATGTATAAGAACGCTTGTACCTGTGCCCGCTGTCTTTCCGATGACATCACAATTGCTCGAGGGGCGCCAGCAACGTCTCCTTCGCCCTGTGCGGCATGAGTGTCCATGATCCTCGCTACTCTCGAGGACACGAATCTTGTCATTGAAACATTGAGAAGAATATACTTTTGTTAAATCGCTGGCCACACGGCGCATTCATATCGCTCGCTCCAGTGTCTTAGCCGAGTCGCATTCAAAGTGCGACTACGATTTAGAACGGTGCGGAACGCGCGGCGTCCCCAGCAATGAGGACGCGGAACGGATTATCCTTCATCCCTAACAATATCAATCGAAGATATTGATTTTTGCGAACATTTTTTCTGCAATGTTTCCTCCTTAAAAGGTTCAATCAACGCTGAACACTTCTGTCGTCCAATTTTTTCAATTCCTGAAAACTCGGGAATTCAAAAGGCTGAAACATGTGAGAATTTGAAGCGAACTGGCTCACTAAAGAAAAAATGCACAAAAAACCTTCCGGTAGGTGCTCCAGTAGTTGAGGCTCTGCCTTACATATCGTCTTGAGAGGTTTCAGTCATAAAAAGGATAAAGGATAAAGCATTTGCCGTTGATCAATCCCTTTTTGGGATGCGGCACGCATTCTACTTCCATTTGTATTCGTAGTGGCGTTTGAATGCGATGGCCTATACAATGACTTGCGGGGGCCAGCCGATGTACAAGTCAGTGTTTTTATCCTCCCAGACAAGTCTGGTACCAATTAACCGACCCCGGAGGGATGGAAGGCTTGGTTGGCCCGGGCGACTCACGACCCAGGATTTGATCCCCGGACGCGTGGTAAGCGTGCCACTTGCCACTACACCACTTCCGCCCATGGTTTCAGCCTACGTGTTCCAATTTGGGATAGTGTAATTCAGTAGTGATCTCGTCCTTGCCTGATTGTAAGCTCAACAAATAATAAGAGAGATCTGTAATGTGGGGTTGTGTGAAGAGTTTCTGAGGTGGGAAGGGTGGAGAGTGTCGATAGTAAAATATTGTATTAGTGTATGTAAACACAGGTGTGTATATAAGTCTCTATGTTTTTCAAACAACAACAAATGGACTTGGTTTGCAGCAGGGGCGGAATAATCCATGTTAACGGGTTGCCTCCGTACTTTTTATGGAGGCGAAAGGAAGCTCTCTGTCACATATTCAAATTGGATTAATTTATCAATTTTTCTAATCTATTAAAGTGGATGCACCTTACATGGAAAAAGCCGCTTTTATTCGCTCTCGTTCCATAAATTGTAATTTTATAGGATTTTTAATTTTTAGATGCTTCCCCAAAGCCGATCGTCACGTTGGCTACCAACTTCTTCATATAGTCAAAGATCCTTGTTGAGAAAGGTGAACGAGAGGAGGTAAGAATCAATTTTTACTATTTATACCGGAAGAACAGATAGAGTCAAGAGAAATATGGTCTCCATTTAAAATTCACAAATACGACCCCCCAACCCCAACCCCTGACGGGAAGTGTCAAGTAGATGGTTGACCCGGCTCCCACCGTCTCAACGCATTCATTTTCATCCCAGCTATTTTCATTCCCTGGTGCTTGCCGGCGCTTGGTACATTCCCACAGCTTGCCGACATTTTGAACGATCCTTACGCTAATGCGCGTTTTGTATACCCTCTGCTTTGGGATCGTAATTGATTTTTGAAGGGAGTTAGTGATTGGTGTGAATACCATTCTAGAGTCGACAATGCACAGTAGTTCCACTCTTTATCTGGCACAGAATACAGACAGACAGCGACAGACAGCGAAGAATCACGGAAGTCTCCTGGGCCCGAGGTTGCCGGGCAGGCGAGTCCTCTCGAATGATCCTTCTCCGGCTCCTCCTCCTTGATCGGTCGATCGCTTTCGCCGTCTGAGTTCTCCGCGTTGCTCCTGCAAGCTTGTAAGTTAGCTGCGCCTACTGATGAGTCATCCCTTGTTCCCGCTGACCGTACTCTTTAGAGCTTGGCTCTTACAAGGGCTACCGTATTAGGTTAGAATGCCTTATGCTTAGGAGGATCTCTCGGAATAGGATGGAATCCCTTACAAATTTGTGACCTTCGGCCGAACCCAACAAGTCATAGTATACGCCTAAATCACATTCATTCGCGAGGCGATTCTGACTGGAAGTAAAATGCGTGGCGCAACCTAGAAAAGGATTGATCAATGCTGACTGCCTTACTTTTTGTCTTCAAACACAGCCCCTTCAAGCTCCATCACTGCAGTCCTTCCACAGAAATCTCAGATTCAACCCCCATACCATAATCGAAAATACGACCTCCTCGTTGAGGAAATCCCAGAATGGCTGAACTTTGTCTCGTCTAGGACTGTGGGTAAAAAATATGTAGTAGTCCGGTCGTTCTCACCGATGAGGATGTCTCCCCATTGTTCTACTGCCTCAAGCTGTCCGTACCGGTTTCAGATTCTGGCAAAAAACGTTCATCAACCAGTCAAACCGCAACGAGAAATTGTTGTTGAATGGGCTTCTAAATCCCCGTAATGCGGTCACTTTGTCATTGCAGCATAAAAATTAGAGTGATAAAAATGTTCTATACAAGTTAAAAGCACAATAAACGATCTTATCGAGTTTTCTTTGCAGGCGATAGGCTACGCGTTCGAGGCGATGAACATCTTCGAGGTGTGCTTCGGTCTTGATCATCCGTATTACCTCCAAACCCTGGCGTTGTGGACGTTCCTTGAGAAACATGCTGAAAAAACGGACGAGCAACTCATCGCTCTGACTCATTTCTCTGACAATCGCCCTGTTGACATTGTGAAATTGTTGGAGAAGGCGAACATGTTACCATCGGCTGAAGAACTCCAGCAACCGAAAGGATGACCCGGGCTCTCAAAGAGATTTGAACAGTTTTCCATATATTCTAATAATATTTTATAAATAATATTGTGTGTTGGAAAAGTCTGTAGTGGCTGAACGCGCCATGCTTTACTTACAACCACTGATAGTGAAGACCTTCAAGACCAATCACATCTCCCCTCCTCCGAGGTTGTTTTTCTTCTAATAAGCAATCTAAACTGATGAACATAGGCTGGAGTATTGGCCCATTGCATTATGTTGTTGTCTAGGACTGTAGTCATTCAAAGCTCTCTAACCTGACTGGACAGCGGGAGTCAAATACGGGGCGTAACCCAAAACAATCTTTGGAGCCGAAGTACAGCTGTCGTGGCTTTATGTTCGGCCATATCTAGAATGAACGCGGAGTTGGTTATCGAGAGCTGTAGAATTTCAAATTAGAGCTAAGAATACCAGGCTCTAGAAGTTTTCATCTGATTCCAGGATTTCCATGAATTCGTCAGTACCAAACTTGTCTAACACATTGACAACAAGGCGGGATTGTTCCCGCATGCCAGGCCATGTCGGACCGTGCGGGATATATATTCCCCCGCACCCATTACACTCATTTTTTCGCGCACGCCTGATTCTTTTAGTTTCTTGTATTCATTCCATGGAAGAGACCTTGACGTAGCTACAAACATAGTGGCCCATAGAATGGTCACGTATGCTTTAATTTAGAGGAGGATTTCTGAACCATACGAAATCTTCAGTTTAATAAATTTTTCGTTTACTTTTTCTTTTTATGAATGTGAAGATTTAAATAGTAGTAGAAGTAGTATATACGGAACCTTAGGGATGACAATATGTGTGTTTTATGGATACATCTTAAGGTAAAATTGCTTTTTGAGGTCCATTGCGCCAGTGCAGCTAGTTCTGAACACAATTGTCGCTTTTCATTGTTATTGTCCAATTGTCATCAATGAAATTCCAGCTACAAGTACCCGGAGTATTTTTGTGCTCAATTACTCATTTCTTATCTGGGACGGTAGCAAACCTTCATTAATTCAGACTTAACGTGTCGAGATTAGCTCAGACCAAAGTCAGTTTAGATAACTGGTTCAGAGCGCTTCTCAACACATTAAGTCTTGTTTAACCTACAGTTAGATCATAACCAAAAAAAACCAATTTGACTTGAAGTTAGACAGTTAACTTGTAAACCTAATTCCTAACTAATCAGAGAAAAAAATACTGTGGGGTTGAGGAGACGCAGAGGCCACGTTGATCCTTCACTAAAAAGTACTCCGAAGCACTTTTTACTGGAGGGTCATACGTGTCAGACGTGGTGACTGCGCCTCTTCAATCCCGTGCTCTTTTTTCTTCTCTGACCAGCTCAACCTGTTAGGAATCAAAGAATGCAGCTGCGATCCATAATCTTCAGGTACTTTTGCAACCTTTTTTTTCTTATTTATTCGTTTCCTGATATTTTGTCGTCTGAAATCTAAAGTAGGAAGCTCTTGCTTGATCTGGGCTGGATCGCACTCTCCATTCTTTATTCTTTGCTTAGAATCTCCGATCGTTACTTCTGATTGCGAGTTAAGGGTACTTTGCTACCGTCCCTGGTTATTTTGCAATTATCCATTAATTGTGATATTTATTGGGAAATAATATCTGCTTGAACGACCTGAGGTGGCCGCGTCCACAAAGTCGCTCCGGTCCCACGTGGCCATAAAGCCAAAACTCGCGTTGTCGTTTATGTGGTAAGTAAAGTGTTAAGCTTATCGTAAAATCTAGCCGAACGAAAAAGCAAAAAAATATCATATTTCCAATCAATCAATCACACATCATTCCATTTCGTTGACGGTCTGGTAGGGTGGAAATATATCTTGAGTTGATCTGCAAATTAAACTGTATAGTCAGATAGACTCACCAATTCCATAACGCATTTCGAATATATGTAGTAAGGCGTGGCGCACACTAACAGAGGATATCTTCCACCGTCTAATTCTGTCTTTTCCCGTTCCGTGTGCGTCTCTGCACGCAAGCCTCCGCTCAATCAACCTAGAGCACAATCTATCGTGATTAAGAGCAATGTTTATTTTTTCTTGAGTGCGACCTCCACATTCCTTAATTCTTACTTGTTTTTGCGTGTAAAAAGTGCTTTGAGAAAGCAACAGAAACAACTAATGGTTTTACAGCATAATAGCCGAAAAGCATCAGAGGAGAAATGTTGAAAAGATGTAATTAATTAGAAACATAGGAAAACACTAAGAATGAAATAAAAAAAAGTAATTTTCTATCCTTTAAATAACAGATTTGAATTACAAAAGTGAAGAAGCCTACATAAAATTCGGAATTAACTCCGATTCCCTGCGTGGCGATCAATGAAGGGTATTTTTTACTTATTCTTTCGTCTCTGCTCCGACACCTGTCATCAGTTGCGAGTTCCGAATGATTTACATTTGCCAATGAGAGATATCAGGTGCTCTCGAAGAGCATGGTGACCAGTCGAGAGGGAACAGCGTGTCTCCAGGACAACAACTTCGCGATCTGGTGTCTGTTTCCTCGATCGTTGAGAGTAATCCGAAGTGGTTTCCAAAGCTTTGCTTCTAACATTTATTGCTTGCTAAATCGATCGCAATCTCGTTGAATCGGCTTGATCGTCTGTGGGCTTCTCTAATAGCTTGATTCACTACTAACTTTGAGCTGACTTATGCTTCCGCTAACCGATTAGAGATTTGGCATTTGATTTTTGACCTTTACGTTTTCCATCTGAACGTTTTCCAATCTTGAAATTTGACGTTTTTGCTCGCGTTGTTCGAGGGGCGTGGTCTACGCAGATGGGCGGAACCTGTGGTTGATATAGTCATAAGAGAAGCTTTCAAACAGCAACTACAGCTCACCATCAGGTCAACGTAAGGTTGCAGGGTTCAGCTAAGCCATGGAATGACTTGACCCATGTGTCTGGGCTACAAAGACTTGTCGGACCTGTCGAAGAGCCATCGTTGCTAAAGGAGCAACCCCAAGCTGCATGCCCATACCTTTTCACGTAACTGTCATTGTGTGAAGCTAGCTTCAGCAAAGGCGGAGGTGGTTTGGTGGCAAGTAGCGCCATTTACCATGGTGTGGCTCGTAATATAGAACCCGGATCGAGTCTCACCTATGACTACCTCAATTTCCTGATCTGTCAAGTGATATAAGACTCGCCCACGGGGACAAAACCATCAAAGCTGGCTTGCGGAAGTATTGGTGTTGGCCAAATCGCATTCAAATGAAACAATGATTTAGAATGGAAATAATGAAAGCCGTAGATGATCTAAGGAACGGATAAATTCACCTCAAGTGCCTTCATACCGTTAGTCAGTAGATTCGAGTGACCGAGGTGGTAAGAGGCTCCCAACGCCGACGGTCTGCGGTTCCGCCGTTGACAATGACGGGACGCAAGGTGATTCCCGTCTGGACTTACACTTGGTCGCACTAAAGACCTGACGCATTCGACTCAATCATGGGACGAACCGTCCAAAAACGTGCCGCTCGCATACCTGGCCGTTCCTCCCTCACAAAAAACCAACTCGTCTCGTGCGCTTCCGAGAGACAATCACTTCCGTGAATGGGGTACTTAGCTCGCATTTGTGAAAGTAGCGCGAGACTCAGAAAAACACTCAAAACAAAAAGAACTATGTGCAACAACACGGTAGAGTCCTCTCCACTTGGTTGCAGGTAGCTACGAACTTTGATCACGATACAGCTGTTTACGTAGTGTGTTGTCTGCGCCTTCTTCTGCCATGAGCTATTTCACTGTTCCCTCTTTTCGGAGTTCACTGGGTGTCCCCCAAGAGGCCCGTCGGGCGGCGAAGGAATGCGGTAAACAGGGCAAAATCGCTTGAGGAAAAGACAACGGCTCGTCGAGGATTCTTTCACGCTCTCCCACGCGGATGCTCACTCTCGCCACCTGCGAGCCGTCTGTGCTCTCCGCGCATTCATTCACTCTCGACACTACTCTCGCACGGTAGAGAGCCATGGTCGAGGAATTCCTTATTCACCCTGGCGGTAAAGGACGAGTCGCAGCGCATACTGTAGCGGTTGGGCGTCATTAAATAGTGTAAAGCAACAGTCCAGGGAGGGTTTCAACTAATCCAAAGCTGAGGTGTGGAAGCATGCCCCAGCCCAAGTGAAGTCGAAAGGAACTGTCACTGAAGTAAAAACTCACCTCTGAAATGCGTGAGAAGGGCTCGAAGTTCGTCGAAAAGGGCGGGTCAACCGAGCCTCGGTTGACCCGCCTCCTTGCTGCTGTGAAGAGCGCTTGCTCGAATAGCGGTCGTTGCGGGACCGCCGCGCTGTATGAGGTCGATTCTATAAGAACGCAACTGACGCGCTTCAATTACGATTGCTGGCAAATAGCCATGTATTTGCAAGCATGCATGGCTATTTGCCAGCAGTTGCAATTGGAGCGCATGTACTGCGGCAGGTTCGGACAACTCGTCCAACACACGTCTCCCCCATCGCTAAACGGCAGGGGGGTCCGTCTAAGCCTGCCGACGGTTTTTATACTTTTTCTTTCTCATGACAATTCACTTCATACTGTCATTATAAGTGTCGGTCCTACCGCGAAAGTCTTCCTGTATTGTTTCTTTAAATAGTGTACAATAATTAACGCTCTATCGGACAGCACGCCTGCTAACTCGTCCATATGTCAGATATCTGCCGTCTCTTCCTTCGCCGCGCGACGGGCCTCTTGGGGGACACTCGAGTTCAGTTTCACTTCTTTCGTTGTCGCATAGTCTACCATAAGTCGATGCCAGCACAAGAGATGAATTCACAAGTTGCTGAATAATTGATATTTGCTGGATTAGGACGAATCATGCCCATGCCGAGAAAAGGATTCAAATCAGTTTACTCTTTTTTTCCTCAATTGTAATCTTCTGATATGATATGTTAATGGTTCTACCTTATTTTCCAATAGACAGAAACCCTCTCCAACCTTCACTTAGAAACTGAGAAACCTATCAGGAAGCTTCAAAGAAGGCGCAGATGTCCGAAACAAAACAGGCTGGATAATCGCTAATAACATCGAGGGGTGGTTCACTATTATGCTAGATGGAGAGCGGACGGATTCTTTATGGAATAGTGTGCGCAATTGAAAAAAATGAAGAGTATGAACTACTGACGAAACATTTCGGCAATTTCAGAGGAAACGAGAGGAGTTGGAAGCCCACCATTGGCCATCAGCCAGGGCGGGTTATAGGTGGTTGAGCACCTGAGCAGAGCGAGGGTCATATCAAGACCTCTTGGGAGAGAAGTCCTATTGCCACAGCCCCCGTCATTTCAACCTTCATCCTGGCCCACAAGGCTTACAGAGATCTGCGTACTTGGCAGATAATTTCAAAGATTGGGACGTCGCGCTAACTTGTAAGTTCAAGAGTTTACAGCGTTAGTATGCAATGCTATGCCCAGATGCATATGAAGAAGCTTAAATCAGACTGGACGATTTCTTTGCGTGGCTTTCGAAAAGCTCCATTTTCAGGTTAATGACAACACAAATGATACCGGAATCTCCATTAAAGGAGGATTGCACGGAAAGAACGAAGGTCGAAGAAGGGAGAAATCGCCTAGTGGGGAGAGCGGTGAATCTCTTGAGGGTGCGGACAGACACGCAATCGGCATCGAAAGATTTGACCTCTGAGATCTAGCATGGCTCAAAGTTGGCGAGTTCGGCGATCTCCGCCCACCGATCGTCTGATCACTCGCCGTAGTACAATAGGTGGCGAGTGATTAGATAGCTGAGAGAGCGTAGGGTTGAAGAGGGCAAAGCGATGAGAGTCCATCAATGCTCAAATCAACGGACAAGGAAGGGGTCCCATTTCTCCGGTTCTGGGCCGTTTTTCGTGGTTTCGCTTTCTTTCTGGTACTACTCACCATCTCTACCTCAATTTGGAATGGGTTGCTTTTCCATCGTAAATTCGTCCTTTAAGCGGAAGAAAAAAACATCGGAACGACTTGCTGTCCATTTTTTGACAACGAATCGGACGCTAGTGTAAGGCTAAAAAAACATGAGGGTCGGAAGCAATTGAATATCACTTTCATTATCAGGAGCAGAAAATGGAACAAATAAATACATAGCCATAAATAACAATAATAAATAAACAATAAGTAGTTTACATAGGGCAAGTGCAAGACGCCGCATCGGTATAGTTAAAAAAGGAATTTTGGACATAAACACATTGAAAACATGGCGCACAAACCAGAGAAGAAAAAAGATTCTAGAAAAGCATGTGGTCAGTCCGTTTTGAATTGTGCCACGTATTGCACTTCTTTTCAAAATCGTTGTAATGATTGAATGCAATGTGGACCTTAGGCGAGGCCAGCCAATTTAGTGCAGCTCAGAGGTTTTATCCAACCAGACAAATGTAGGGCAAATTGCGTGTCAGCAGTTGATTGATGAGTGCAAGGCTGGAGGCAGGAGTGTCGTAGATGCGAAATTCGAGAACTTGCTGCCGAACGAAAGATGAAGAAGTTTTTATCTCAAAAACTCACGTGCTAAGATGAGAATTACATATTTTTCCATTTACAAATTCTATTCCTGTGCTGCACTTTGAATTGTGGGTGTCCGGCTGCGAGCTCTCTGTTTGTTTATGTCTCGATGTATTCTTTCGCTAAGTCTGTGTCTGTCTGTCTGTCTGTCTGTCTGTCTGTCTGTCTGTCTGTCTGTCTGTCTGTCTGTCTGTCTGTCTGTCTGTCTGTCTGTCTGTCTGTCTGTCTGTCTGTCTGTCTGTCTGTCTGTCTGTCTGTCTGTCTGTCTGTCTGTCTGTCTGTCTGTCTGTCTGTCTGTCTGTCTGTCTGTCTGTCTGTCTGTCTGTCTGTCTGTCTGTCTGTCTGTCTC
>MU895610.1:0-11180 GCA_036418205.1 Ostertagia ostertagi
GCGTCTCACTTTGCGCACCTCGTTGGACATTGAGACGCGGTTGCGCGTCTCACCCTTGTCATCCCTTTTTCTAGCGTATGCGGGGATTCTTCCCAATTTGCTTGCCTCTATTCTATGGATAACTGTAAACGACATGGGTCACGGTATGATCAAATATGCTCCAGTTTAGCAGAAGTTTTTTAAGCACAGCGGAATTGGCAGCTCGGTTCATCCCTCGTTTTCTTCCTATTCTCATGAACATGTCAGTGAGAAAAGGGTAGTGAAAGTAAATACAAACTAAAGGGATAGAAAGATATATGTTTCACTTGACATCGAAAATAGTTTTGGCATCCACTACAGAGAAAAGGACTTGAATTCCAATTTTCTTTACCATTTCACGTTTTTTGATCGGAATTTCGCTACTATATCTTCGATTACTTTCTACGCATTGAATATTGCTGAAATGGTTTCGTACCTTTGAAGCTTCCCAAGGTTATCGTTCGAAATTTACGGGTGTGAGGTGTGACGGCCGCGCTCGCAAAAGCGCCCTTGTCCCACGCGGTGCAAAAACCCAAAACGCGCGATGTCGTCAACGTGTTAAATCTAAGGCTCCCAACGGGTGCCTTCCATCGCGTCATTGAGAGATCTGGTTAAGCGCAGTATCAGCTGGTACGCGACATCGCCGGCGTCTAGGTCGTTTCTGCTACAGCAGGCGATTAAGCTAGAAGAAAAGCGAGAGCGAGGTTATTTTTCTTTCCGGAGAAAGAGAAGAATATCCTGCTCAGAGAAGCAGATGGGACATTGGCAAAAGCTGGCGGCTCAATAGAATATGGTTCTCTCTTTGACAATCAGCATCTTTTGAAGTCGAAGCAGTGGTTCTTCTCCATGCAACTTCAACATCCTGATACCTAGTTATGCGGATTCTTAATGATTGGTAATTGGGTAAGTCTCGATGAGGAGGTATCAGGAAGATTTGTGAAGCAGAAATGCAAACATTGGGGGAATATGCGGTGAAACTTACTTTCGATGAAAGTGGTTTTGTTTTAGAACAGAAAACTGGGAACTTCTATTTTTAGGTTTAATGCAAGAAATAACGCGACGTTTCCGGTTATGTCCTTTCAACCTTTTGTCTTTGGGGAATTCTTCAAAAGCACTTCAATGTCGCGAATTACTTCTGTAATTTGTAGGTGAAATCAGATATATATAGTGAGAAGCGCCATTTATCACTCTAGAAGTAGCGTGTAGGACTGCAATAATACTCAGCCTTTCATGCTGTAACATCTCAGTGGAAAAATACGTCTGGGAATGCAAGCGTTATGATGGTGACTTGTTTTCTTTTAGAAGTGTTTTGGCTTCGCAGAATAACGGATTAGCCGCGACGAAAGCTGTTATGAGCTTATAATTCACCTTCACAAAGCTGTTAAGCAGCAATACAGAATAGAATACTCGCATGTCTAAGCATGCGCCCTATTATGAGCCAATACTCAGTGAAACAACAATCGCCACAACTATGCTCATAATAACAAGGATGGCCTATGGTGATTGAGGAAAGTGCAGATTCTGTTGGATTATCAGGGTAGCTTAGGAGGCGGCATCATAGAACACAACGCCAGTCACCAAAGAAGGCATCCTACTTCTCATAGAACTTTGAATCAAGACCCAGATATTCCAGTAGAGGTTCAAAAGCAGATTACAAATATGGATACTAAAATGTAAAACAAACCTGCTAAGGAAGTTGTTATCAGTCAAAGTCGGCTGTTAGTAAGCGTTACATCTGAACCCGCCCTCGGCTTCAGAAGTCGCAGTGGTGTGTCAGCTAGTAAGTCAGGAGTTCTATTCCTGCTTATAGTGTAAGTTTTGAGAGCATTAGCACTACGCCACCGCAACCTTGAATGCCCGGATGCTAGCACGGTTTACATGTAATATGACTCGTAATTTGAAAATCTATGGGATAATGGTTTTCTCGATCAGATGATAGGGAAAACGATGGTGGTGGAGAAGGATATAAACTTTAGGCGACGAAGGGTTAAACGCCGGTAGAGCTACAAGATATTTGTCTCAATGGCAGCCGCCTAGGTGTTTAAGTGGACGCGCAGCGCATGCTGAGGGATGAATGAAACAACTTCAAAATGGCCCGAAACTCAAGAAACCGGATTGTACTGCTCCGCATTGCTCCAACTTTCATTGGTGCTAACTTCACCAAGGCCAGGACTATCTCGATTAAAGTGGCGGGAGTCAGACGGCGGAGGCTAGAATGGCAGCGGCGCGAGTATAGCCTTGTTAGCTCACCGGCGGCCACCCCTTTCAGCGAAATTCGTATCCGTCTCGCACCCTCTCAGTGTGCCGTTCTCACATTCCAAATGTATATCTCCTTCGGCCTACTATCGAGGGTGAGAAATATAGCGCTGTTCACAGTTGAATTGAGTTTCGTATCGTACACATTTCAACCTTTCGAATTTTTGATACCTTCTCAACTGTTCACGAGGATGATACATAAATGACCTGAAGCTCTGAAGAAGACGATTCCTGCCGAAACGTTAGTCCAATTATGGTCGCTACAGTCATTTTCTTCCACAGAAAACCTACCCAACAACGGCTAGCTTATCGGGAATCCTGCGGAAAAATTTCGCCAATCGTACACCCTCAAGAGCCGTCATGCTCAAGGTTGTTCGGTGTGTAGATCGTTTTGAGTGAAAGAAGCCCCATGTTGACCGAATGTCTGTATAGGCACTTTTGAGAGGTCATTTTCTCACCCACCGTAGCTTAGCATTGAACAGCCCAGAAGATATAATCGACACACAGGCAAGATAAGGCTGTGAAAGGTTATCTCGAAAGTATCAGAGTAAGACATGAAAATTAATTGGGGTGGCGTATTTATAGCAATGAATGTGTACATCCTTATAGTAGAAGATTTGTCTTGCATTATTTGTTAACTGGGGCCTAAGAAACCACAAAATGTAAGTTATAACCAGTATAGCTACAAGGAATCGCGAAAAGGTTATGAAAGGCGCGAGACATTTTTGCAACGTATGATTATTTGAGAGCGCAATGTTTAGTGAAGCAGAAGATGCATGTTTATACAGTGTTCACTGGAGTTTGCCTAATTGACGAGACATACTTGTTATCTTGACTCTCAAAATCGTACATCAGATGTCTCGTGAATTCTGTAACATTTTCACAAGATATATATCTGTCGCTCGTAGATAGGGCAAGAACCTTGAGGCCTAAACTCTAATATTCCTCAGGTGAACGAGTTCCGACTGATGCTTGCTTTCCCTACCTCTAGGTCCACGCGGATTTTGAAACCACTTGAAAGTCGTGTTCAATTTGAACCCACCCAATATGTATTGAACTAGCCACCAAGCAATCTGCTGGATTCCGATACAGCGGAATAAATCGAATGCAGAATGACTGTCGCTAAAATAAGACGTTAATCGCTCTTCGGATAAAGGATGGATTGCGAAATCGGTGCCTCTTACGGAGACATAATAGATGACGCGCTTCAAGCCTGACGCCCAGCAAAGCGCCGGGTCTGCCGCCTTAACCTCGCTTACTGCTCATGTGACCGCACCAGCTTCGATGCTTTTTAGCGGCGCCACCTCTCCTCCGGCGAAATGCTGCCGCTAGTCCGGTTAAGCCAGTTTGAGATTATTCTGATGTCCTGCAGCAAACATTATCACAGTAATCCCTGTGAATATAGCATCCATCCAAGTAAACACCTGAAGAGATTCTGTATCTACAATGACGTCAAAATGAATAGGGTTTACTTGTATAGCTCACCAGAATATTCAGGGGCGACGTTGGTCTTCGTCAGGATTGGTGCGAAAGCGGCGATGGCAAGGAGAAAAACGATTCTTTTGTACGTTGTTTCACCGTAAACACCTTCGCGGTGGGGCGCACAGTGTAATATGTTGTCGACTTTTTTAAACTACCTCTGCTGTCAATTACCATACAACTCGCGACGCGGTTATGCTGCTCTTTCCTTGTGACTACGAGGCAGGGCGAATACTCTGCAGTGTTCGCCTTGCCGAGTGATCGGTGTGGTAAACACAGCAGGAATTTGAAGGCGTTGCGTCAGGGTGATTGCGGTGAACTACTCCAGGCTTAATCCCGTTTAAAGACGCTTGTGTCCAAGCTCCGATTCATATGCTCCGCTTAATGCTCAAGAGCGCGCTCCGGTGCCAACGTTACGATGTTGCGTGGAGCGCGTTACAATGGAACCAATCACCGTACTGAGAGAGTGTTCTTTCATAGCAGAAGCAGGACCAATTTTGAAGTTCTTTACGAAATTGTAAGTACAAACGCTTGCCAATAAATAAAAGGGGAAGAGAGATCACTGAAAATACTTCAAAGGATTCCTTCCGGAAAATCTTGCATTCTTTCCCAACATATGTCAGTTGTGATCACTAGAGACAACATACAAAGTTTCACGCACAAAGATTCAGTTTCCGAAGAGAAACAAACTTACAAAACCACACTCTATGGACAATCGAAGGTAAGTGGCGCGGAGCCAAAGGCGGGGCATGGAAAGAAGTCCGCTTTGTAGCGTTTCGTTCTCATCGTGAACGATAGGTATCAAACCAGTAAATTATTACTGAGATAAGATCACGGTTTTTCCGAGATTTCTTTGACTATGCTCCTTGAAATATTGTTCTTCATTGTCTGAGTGGTGGAAGAGCCTGAAAGACAAACATTTCTAGAAAAAACAATCACCGAAGAATCAGACGACTGATAGAGTTGAAATAGTGTAGCTAAAAGCGAGACATAAAAATAGCGACGGTGTGCGTACGTTGATCCAAACTGCAAGCCCCTTGCGTGCATTTTCGACATTCTGAGTGGCAGAGCTGGCGCTGTCTCTGTGAATGCCGACTCAGCAACCTTGGTAGAGATTGCTCCTATGATCTAATCGCGCAATGTGCCTTACGGCTTAAGGCCGATTCTACAACAGCGGTGTGGAGCAGTTCTAGCTGTGAGGAGCAGCCAAGACAAAACAGTTGTGTGAAGTTGTAGATACTGTGCCAATTCCGGATCTCGAATGGGGGAGGGGCCAATGCACTAAGCCCGTAAATGTTTGTGCGCTTCAACCCGATTCTTTCGATGCGTTCCCTTGTTTACGCTCGACCTACCCTCAACCGTCCATAGTGTGGTTTCCGAAGGTTTGTTTCTTTTCGAAAACAGAATTTTCCTGTGAGAAACTTTGTATTATGCGTTGTCTCTGACAACCACAACTAACATACTCATCTTGGGAAAGGCGAAAGTTTTCCCGAACGATTCCTTCAGTATTGTTGAGCGAGACTGGGATTGATGAGTGAATGGTCACTCTCCCACTTCTCGTAATAAGTGTCTAAACATTCTGCCAACTATAGGCCAACTTGAGCGCCAGTTCTCGACATTTCCTCTTTTTATATACTTGTATAGTGAGTTGTAGTACTCATTGTCATGACTAGGCCAACTGCACGAGGTGCAACGTAAGTCATGCTTGGAAGTCCCTCTAGTTATATAGTTTATGCCATCAGACTAATTTCAAATCGTGTGGATATTCACCCGTTTATCGTGTGGGAATATCTAAGGTAATTTGGTATGTTATCAAGTGTTCAAGCTAGGGGATCCCACAGAAAGAACCTGTGCATGATTCCGAGTAATTTCTTGGCTTGGAGGATGGGTGGGGGTGGGGGGGGTTTGATAGCTTTGAAAAAACTAAGTATAATATGTGTTGGCCAAATAGGAGAGAGACGAGGTTTTCTTCTAGCTTTTCTTTTTTGTCCATTACGCTAAGTATGCACGTTTTCTCAGAACAATGTTCAATCGTCTGTTTTGGCTTCATTCAAGTGATCTAAAAAATAGGCATAAAAAACATTCAAAATTCCAATAAAAGCGGCTGAAATTTACTATATTCAGGCGCGTGGCTACATTGCAAGCACTCTGCGCTTCATATGAGAGGTCGATAGTGAGCCATGCTGAAGCTTGTATTAAAATGATGGCGGCCACCCGAAGTTTCTTCTGCAATTATGTAATGTCTCTAAACTATTTCATAAATTTGAATAGATTGTTTCTAAACTGTTTCACAAATTAGATTATTCTAAACCTATACGAACAGAAAATAAAGTCCAGGCGTTCTCTACGGCGCACGTTAATTTGCGCCAACCGTTATTGGACTAAATTATCCGTATACATATATAAATTGTTGAAGGATTCCACACTATTTGTGAGTTTCAAAGATAGAACTGGCAGATTCGACCTAATCAATTACCTTGATAGGCGTAGACAAATTAGCGTTCATTATGCGCTCCATATATAAGCTTATCTTCTGATACAATTATCGGGGAGGGAAAAAGCTTTTGCTTATTTAAGCGCAATAATGCTGATACTTGACGGGAGACTTTACGGCAAAATGTGCTTAAGATGTTCTCTTCAGTGCTCTTATTAGTCCTTAAAATATGACTCATCTGCCATCACCAGCTCACAGGAGCCGATCTTTATGCTCACGCTGGCTCCTACGTAGCTACTGTCGTAATGGTCGATGATACGTCGACGGCTTCCTTGAGCTCGTACAGTGCACCATCCCGTGGGAAGGTCTTCTCAAGCCGTCGGTGTAGGAGTCTATCATGAAGTTTATTGATAGAATGGAATGTGCTCCTTAATAAGCAGTTGGATACTTTCGTTTTGAATCCAGCCATGTAAATATTCAGTCTTAAAAGTGGAGGGAGAGCGGCTTTCTTGACCCCCGCTGTATTTTCTGCAGTACTCTAATGTAATTATAGTGATTTGAAGCATCACAGAATCCATCCACGAAGCCTGTTTCTATTATTCATTTCACGGAATGGTTGTCTTACTTTATTAAACAGCCTTTCTTTCTCTCTATGTTTTCTATACAGGGTACTTGATGCGGACTGTCTAGAAAATCATGTGTTCTCTTTTTTCCAGATGCGAAGAGCTACTGTATGGACATGACACAGACTACGCAGAGTACTTCCATGTTCATCGAGCGCTCGGAGACGAGGCTTTTATTGTTATGTCACATTCCTGATGACATATAAGGTAATTGGTCTTGTGGATTGTCCTATGAATTCATCATCGCTACAGCCGTTGGGTTTGGTTTGGTCAATAAAGTATCGATTGCTTAAAGGCCAGATTCTCGTTTAATTGTTCGATGGTTTACGTCAAAGTTGGAATGACAGTTTCGCTCGGATGTGAAAATATTGTGCGAGGTAAATCCCATTCCAGATAAAAAAGGAAAAACAGGCGAAAGCACTGAAAGTACGGCGGCGTTTGACGCTATGCAGAAGTATACGCGCAGCAGGACAAGCAGGACAAGAGATAATGGATAATGGGTGCCAAGTAAAGAAACAAAATAAGAGACGAGAAACATGCAGCTATGCAGGGGCTACATGTGAGGCCAGATCAGATACACTACAATATCGGATTCGACCATAGGCGCTGAACTGGAGTGCCAGCCGTTTGACGCTACAATTGGACATCGTCTTTTGAGGCATTTCCCAAACACGAGGCGGGCATTGTCGATCGTCATAGGGCTTTCTAACTTGAGCCTGGACAAGGCCACTTCACTTCACCTAAACTGTCAGTCGAGAATTCTGCCTTTGCTCAAAACCTTGGAGCAGTTTCTTTCAAGCATATGACATGGATAGGGGTCCGACGAGTCTAGGATTTAGTGGTTACCCCGACACGTACTAACGACTCGAAACGCTTGTACACAAAGGATCACGTAGCTTCGCAAACGTGCTGGGAGGTATTGTCTGTAATCCATCTGCTAGCCCTCGACTATGCCCTCTCGTTCAAAGTTGATTCTGTTCCCCCACCTCACGCGCGCACACTGCCCTATAGTCATGTATGTCAATACTTGTCTCTTGAACGAATCTAAAACCCTAGGAAAGGAAGACCTCAACATTTTCAATATTGCCGGAGGCTCACTTCCCTTTGCTCACTAGTGCCCAATTTCAGCCTACCATCATGTTTGAATGCGTAATACCACTTGCATTCTGAGCCCTAAACATTAGGCATACCTTCATATAATACACCCGAACTACGTGTCGATAGCCTTTGAATCAGAAGTATCGAAGTGAGGACGAAATGAAAAAAATGAAGCTAGGATGAAAATGCAACGAACAAAAGCGCTAACAGATTTATTCACAGAAATATTTGGGCACATCTATGCCCATGCAGACTTGAGGTTACTGAAGTATGCTTCAGTGATGTGGCGATCGTCTCTGCTTTCGTTGTTTAGTCCGCCTTCGCGCGAGGAGTGACTAAGAATAAGGCTTCGCCTGGATCGCCTGAGAGCTATCACAGAATACACAAATAGACCCACGATAGAACTGAAATTATCTTACGAAAGAGCCGGAAAAAATTAATACGGTTGTGCCAGGAGTTAAAAAATGGTTTTCTTAAATTCTAGCTAGAGGGCCCACTCTTGGTATCTTATCTTAGTCCTGGAGAGCAGAACATCTTTATTGAGCTTAAAGACCAAAGAGGCCTACTTACTATTAAAGCGCTCTCGTGCTGTCTGTCTGTCTGCTACTGTCTGTCAACGAAATTCTCTAGCTCCTGGGAGTCCGCCCTAGAGGAACCGGCATATCAGGATCGGGCAATGGGGTGGGCAAGTCCTCCGGGCAGAAGTACAAAACACACATCAGCCAAGCGCAGCCCCGCTCACAGTGGGCGTGGCGTGCATCGAAATGGAGGGATACTGATGATCCAGGTTTTTCAATTTCAGTAAAAAAAACGGCCTCGAAACTGGGCCAAAAAGTGGGTGAAGGTGTACATTGGTAAGTCACATCAAATGAGGGAGACCCACCCCCAGTGGGCGGAGCGTTCTCCAAAAAAGCGGTGCTTTGTGAAAAATTTCAAAACTCGGTTGGGAGGAAACTACAGAGCAGAAAACAAAATGATGCAGGAGAGCAATGTCTAAGGTGTGCCCAGCATACACGAAGTTTACGGAGGCCCGCCCACAGTGGGCGGAGCGTGCTCTGAAGTGAACAGCATTTTCTACGAGTCCTCATAATTCGGGCCGGAGACGTCTTACCGTTGACGCCGGGAAAAAGTGAGGATTTTAGAAGGATTGCTGTGGAGGGAGTAGGGAGGCGTAACAAGCCATCAATGGGCGCGGTGGCATGACCGAAAAGTGGGGCAGACAGTTTGCGGGGTCGGAGTTGCGCCTAGTTCGAAATTCATAAACTCCGTTCCAGAAGGTCCCGGAGGATTGGGGAGCCGGCGGGGAAAAATGGAGTGGATAGAGTGGGGTGGGGCAGTGAGAGGGCAGTTTGTGATGCGAGTGGACGGTCGGGCTGACCGGGGAAGTAGGCGGAGTTTTGCCAAAAAGAGTCGCAATTCCGGTTCCAAGAATCTAGAAATGGGGCCGAAAAATGGGGTTAGGGAGAGTGTTTGGGGTAGGGAAGGCGGGGAAAACGGCGCGTCTAGTTAGAGGTTGGCGAGGGGGAGGAGGTTCGACTTGCATTAGAGGGCGGAGCACGCACCTGGTAAGTGGAGGGTTTGACGTTGTCGAAAGTGTTGCGTAGAATTTGCTGTTCCAAAAGATCTCAAGAAGACCAGCAGGAAAAAGGGGGGGGGGGTTAGTGTCGTGGCGATAAGGAAGGGGGGGGCAAATGCTATCTGGTAGGCGGGGCGCGCACGATGAATATGGCGGATTTGCCACGAACTGGGTAATGCCGGAGCGTCGCCCGAAGACCGTGTGGGGGGAAGAAAAGAGAGGGTAACGACAGAAAAAGAGGTTTGAAAGCGGTCGATCGGTTTCAAACTCTGGTTTTCTTCACATGAGTCTGAGGAAGAAAGTCGGATACTTCGTCGTGGTGGGTTGTAGTGTATCAGGGCCAAATTTCGAAAAACTTTTCGCCGCCACCCATATTTAAAATTCCGCCGCAGATGGTCGTGTTGTTGCGCAGCGCAATCGCGTGGCGCCGCAACTGGTATGCGAGCAACTTCTTGCAGCAATTCATTTGACTGTGCACTTTTGATAACGAACCGGTGGATTGGCCTAGTCCCACACCTCCAGCCGCATGTGGTGATCCCAGTGGTCGGCATCAATTTCTTCCACTGCAGAATTGCTCCCACAATCATGTGCCGAGGGCAAAAACAACAACAATCTCAGCATCACTCCTACACTGCACCGGGTACTTATCAAAAATACACCTATAATAATGATTACGTTCACTGGCGCTCTCATTTTTATCTTAGGTAGTATAGAGCATAGTGGAATGCCCACCCCTTAATCTGTTGTTCACCAAAAACTTGTCAGAACATTTCGCAGGGCGTGCAATGACAAAATAAGCGACTTCAGCCATGACCTGAGAGGTGCAGCCGTACTGCATCTGATTAGCGTTCCAACCACATTCACTATTTAGGGCACTCCTCTCTTAGGCCTGCCAAAATTCGTTGCTTGCTTTTTCCAAGCAGATTGTTCATTTACAGCGTCGAGGAAAACGCTAGGTTATGATTCCAAGCTCTTGCTTCTTCCAAAATGGTCGGTTCCTTTTCCTTATTCATTTGCACCAGCTTGGCTGGTGTTCAGGATGGTCAGGATTAGGCGCCATGAGCAGAGTCAACCCTGCGTTGCGCAGTTCGCAACGGCACGTTGAGAGATCCTCAACGCACGCTGTATGGGCGGAGACGCAGACGGCTCGAGCATGCGAGTGTGAATGTTCGCGCGAGAGAACGTGTCTAATCGGGCGAAACTGCGCAACGTGGCCGTTGAGAACTGCGCAACGCAGGGTTGACTCTGGTGAGATGCTCCTGAGTGAGAAAGACGGGTCTCCAAGCGTAGCGGCCGCGACGCTGTCGCAACTACACTGCGACGCACAATTATGGTTCCACCACAAATTTCCCAAAAACTTGTACATGAAGAGGTTCTCGAAAAGGTTCCAGTGAGGAATTGTGAGGCATATAAACGCTGTTCTGAATATCAGTACAGAATTCCAGTTCGAGCAACAATTTTTTATTTTCATTTTTCTGAAAATACTCGCTCTGCCTATGGCGCAAAATCATAGTTCCACCACATGTTTCTCCGCTGCACTTTATTTTTACCTAATCAAATTTTGAGATTATTATCCCAATCGGTCACATAGGTTATTGCAAAAGCGAAACCGCTGCCAGAATCTTGTTAAAGGAAAATCCTAGCAAAAGAGGCACATAAATTGCCGAAGTGTCAGTTCACGCTGAAAATTGGTCAG
>MU895611.1:0-10871 GCA_036418205.1 Ostertagia ostertagi
AGTTACGTTTACTTTAGTGTACACTCTTCGTCGTCGTTCTTCCATGAGGTATCAAAATGGTGCAACCTGCTTCTCTCTGGAGACTACAGCCTCGTGGAAAGGCAATCGGTGTCCGATTTGGACCTGCTGTGCTCCCCATTAAAAGCTACCCGCACGAGTTCTTTTGCTATGTGACCGCCACACGCAGACGTTTCAGGTACACGATTGATAGAGGTCTGCACTCCTCTGGAAATTATAGAGGCTTGGACAAAGAAATCCCCATGAATTGACCGTTAATCACAAGAGTGCAACACGAGTTCTGTCAACATCTTCTAACCTATTCCATCCCTACGCGGTGGCTGAACAACGGCGTTACTGCTGATGAGAAGTGGTTGTTCTATGCTATAGACCTGCGGAAGCATCAGCGGCTAGATCGATCAAAAGGGGTTGAAAAACTGTCAAATACAGCAAGCCGTGTTGGCTCACGTATGGGAGCAAATCTCGAAGAAGCCACCGAGAACTTCTCCACAGCTTCGGCCTTGTAACAGCCTAGGTCTCCTTCAATCAAGGCTGGAAGCTGGTCAGAAAACTCCAACTATTACGTCCAAAATTTAATAAAGTACGTCCGCTCCGCGACAACCGAGACCACGTGTTTCGTAAATTGCACAGCTCTGGATTTCGAAGCTTAGTTGTTGAGAAGTGCAACCAGATCCATCGTACAGCGGTGATCAGCCGGCCAACTATTCATCTTGATAAGTAATCATCTTACTGACGAAAAATACAATTAAAGGACGAATTCACGATTAGAATGAAGGTCGAAGAAGGAGTAATTCACCTAGTTGAGGGACCCGCGGACCTCCTGAGGGTGCGGAACTGAAGCGCAATTGGCACCGAAGGAGTTGACCTCGGCGACCTATTAAGGCTCAATCTTGGCGCGGTGGGCCAGTGCACGCCCACCGATCATCTGATCACTCGCCGCAGGTCTATACGTGGCGAGTGATTAGATAGGTGAGAGAGCGTAGTGTTGAAGAGGGCACAGCGATGAGTCGCATCAATGCTCAAATCAACGGGCAAGGAAGGGGTCCCATTTCTCGGGTTCTGGGCCGTTTCTCATGATTCTTCCTTCTTTCGTCTACTACTCACTATACCTAGGTTAACTTGAATCATTAAGGCTCTCAGACCGGCCGCGTGAATTTCAAGCAGCTCCATATCGTATAAAAATGTGCTTGGTGTAGTTCCCCGGTGCATTGAAAAGCAGCCCATTACTAGTTTGAACGTGATTTATTATAACCAGATTAGTCCCCCGTCAACCGCCGGGACCTTCCTTTCCTGCGCAAGCTTTCTATCCTCCGCTATGGTCCCTTCCTCCTGTGACACCAACACCTCGTGGAAGTGACGCGTATGCAACACAATGGTGTTTCATACAGTAGAAGGGACACAATCATGATATGACGGTAGATTTTTCGCTTCCCTTCCTCCTCCTCCACTGCCCTCCAGCTGCCACTGCAGCACCATGTGGAATGAACGGAAGTGTGCTAAGCAGGTGTTTATATAGCCCTAAGAGTGTTATCACAACTATCCTGCTACAAAACATTGATATCTCAAATCCTGTAAGCTACCCGATTTGTTAGCGGTTTGTTTATCCCATGAGCTTCCTTCTCACTCACTTCATTTTGCGGACGGACACACATACATACATACATACATACATACATACATACATACATACATACATACATACATACATACATACATACATACATACATACATACATACATACATACATACATACATACATACATACATACATACATACATACATACATACATACATACATACATACATACATACATACATACATACATACATACATACATACATACATACATACATACATACATACATACACACATACATACACACACACACACATACACACACACACACACACACACACACACAAACACACACACACAAAGTTAGCGCTTTATAAAATAGAAGGATTGAATAATCTTTTCGTTTTCGAAAAGTCGGTGAAAAATTTATGGAGTGCGTCAGTACTTTTGATACAGCTGAATTTGTAACCAACTGTTCAAAAAAAGTTCCATTTTCCCTCAGTTTGCGTGAAAGCTGATTGAAGAATATTTTTCAATATTCTGATTCTGGCATGAGCACGCCTCTTCGATGACCTTTCGTGAGGCTCGATAATGGGAATTTCAGAGGGTATCTATACTTTGATATGCTTTGTGTGTGGTGGAATTCTTCTTAAGGTTAGTTTCATTATTGAGATATCAGTAGCGGTAGATGGTAAACTATGTTTTGCTGATTGTGGAGTTTCGCGAGTGCTTATTTGTGTTGCTCCTTTTCAGTCTACCACAGAACTAGAAGAAATAAGGAAACCAGGATATAACTCTTCTCCCAAAAGCGGCAGGTGATCGACTCCAAATTCATTTGAACTCTGACGTCATATCTCTCTCTTTCAGCACTAACCATCAGATTTACTTACTTTACCTTATACCTTTCACTATTGTCGTGCTATATATCATATTTGCCATCGTTTACCGATCCAGATGTAAGTTTTCCTGAATTCTTCATTCTGATTGAGATATTATGCTCTTCTATGTAGAAGGGGTTCAAAAAAATTTTAGTCATTGCGCACATTGGCAGGCTTTTCGCCACAGAATATTCCTGGAGTGTCTTTCCACAAGGAAGCAAGCTTCGCTTCATTGCTCCAACCCTAATGAATCAGACATCATCTACCACCGCCATCGAGCTTAAACAAGTTCATTGCACCGGCCAGGAGCCCCTATATAATTTCTGCAATAGCAATACCAATTGGCAGCTTTCTAGAGTCGTAGCTCTGACTATGCAGGACCCCCAACCAGCAATCCTGGCAACGTCATGATGGTCCACGATTCATTGAAGACTACCTTGAGCTCGAACCGTGCATCATGTTCCGTGACAAGTTGTTGTGATGTCGCTGTGTAGGAGACCAGCCTAGCTCCGCACGCTACCGCGCGCATGACTCCGAAGGCTTCCGCGAAACTGAAGTCGGTGGAACGTTAGGTTCACCGATAAGAAGTAAAGCTGACTCTTGATATGCGCGGTGGAGTACGGAGCTAAATTGTCTGTAAACAACCACCATGCATTCAATGTCAGAATAATTTGGCGGTCGAATAACCTTTGATGCTAATGATTTTGAATGGAAATACCCAGTACTCATTATCATGTTTCCCCAAACATCCACCGTACATTTTTAGGAACTCTGGGAGTGTAGCGGCCGAATGGTATTTTGGGCTGAAGGATACAACGCAAAGAAATGATATTGAAATGAAATGCGTTATCTCAAATCTGGTTTGAGTGACCTCTATGTTCTCGCGCATATCATTGTTATCAGTCATTATCAGCCGTTCCCCTTCCCCTCAAATGTTCCCGTTCCACCCTCTACATCACTTCTTGGAACCAACGCCCCACTGCTGCTGGGACGCGCGCTATGAATTTCGTGAAATTTGCGTTCTAGCGCCTCTTATCAGCTCTTATCAGTCGTTATCACTTTCCCCCCACCAAACATGTTCCCGTCCCACCCTGCACATCCCTTCAAGGAACCAACGCCCCACTGCTGCTGGGACGCGCGCTATGAATTTCGTGAAATTTGCGTTCGCCTCTTATCAGCTCTTATCAGTCGTTATCACTTTGTGACCCCCACCAAATATGTTCCCGTCCCACCCCCTATATCATATCAAAAAATCAGCTCCTGAACGACTGCTGCGACGCGTGCTATGAATTTCGTGACACATACATACACATACACAAATAGACAGACAGCATTTTATATATAGGTACTAGGGATTATCATGCAGTTTTTGATGGGAAGGAATGTGCTTTCCAAGCTCAGTTGGAAGTCTGAGAGTTGAGCAATGTGTGTGGAGAACGAACGTTTTTTATTAGGCTCCTGTGTACCAGTTTTTTCCCCGGCTACCCCGAGATTCCCTCTTTCTCTGTGTAAGCTCTATGCTTTGCCAATGAATGTCGAGGGGAGCGTACCACCTAAGGAGGTAGTTGAAGTAGCGTGTATTAACCATGACGCCTCATTAGAATGGTGCCCTTCCGTGTACTTTACCCTTTTCTTTGTTGACTGTTGGTCGGTCTTCCCGTCCCCCTATTTCTGGCTGGAACACCGAATGAAACAATCGAAAGTACTGCTCTGTGAACGTTTTATACATACTAAAGTTGAAGTGTGTTATCGCAATGGGACCACCTAAGCAAGTCTTTAACACTATTTACTAGGAAGGACTTTCAGAATATGCAGGTGGTGTGGAGCGTTGGAGCTTTTTCTTCCATTGCAGTTAGGACGAGATGGTGGGTGGTGTAAGCTAATACCGACCTGATAGTTCGCGTCTGGATGCGAAAGTCTTCCATTTCATTACGCTCACCGCAACTACGATGACCGCAACTGAGTGGCAACTGATTAAGTTGACGGTGTGTTGATGTTGGGGGACTTTGACAGGCATTGATCGATATATCGTCATCGAGCATATCGATCTTTTATCGATGAGCAACGATAAAAGCATAAGAAAACGGAGTTGGGCTAAAACAGCTAAAGCAGTGCCACCGCTTCGGCCGGACTAGATGATTTCCGTGACAGATACCTTTCTCAAGTAGCAGCAGTAGCATTTATTGAGACGCTAAGCTATTTGGATTTGTGAATGACGCTAAATGTGCATCAGAGATATGCGAGCGTGCGTATAGTAACCATTCAACACTAATCGTAAGAGAAACCTTTCCAACTGCTGAAGTATGTGGATTCGATAGCAGTGCTGAATATTTACAGTGCTTTGCTAAGTTTGGCTCCTCACGCGATTTGTTAGCAGATGCAGCTGGAGCGCAACTTTTCTCGGGGTCGTAGCGACGGTCATGGCATTCCCTGCATGTCCTTAGAAAGTACGCAAGCAGGGTGGTGAGTAATCGTAGACAATGGAAATCTGGCTAAAGACTTGATGCCACGACAAAACCCTCATTGCTTATGGAACGATTCAATACTTTTAGAGACTAATTGGCATGGAAAAGCTGGAATAACCATTAAAGGATAAAAGGATAAAGCATTTGCCGTTGATCAATCCCTTTTTGGGATGCGGCACGCATTCTACTTCCATTTGTACATTCGTAGTGGCGTTTGAATGCGATGTGGCCTATACAATGACTTGCGGGGGCCAGCCGATGTACAAGTCAGTGTTTTTATCCTCCCAGACAAGTCTGGTACCAATTAACCGACCCCGGAGGGATGGAAGGCTTGGTTGGCCCGGGCGGATTTGATCCCGGACCGCTCGCGTGGTAAGCGTGCCACTTGCCACTGCACAACGTCCTCCTATAACCATTGATGGTAAGAGAGATTTTCGAATGGTTTGTTAATTTTAGGGCGGAAGTGGTGTAGTGACAAGTGGCGCGCTTACCACGCGAGCGGTCCGGGGATCAAATCCTGGGTCGCCCGGGCCAACCAAGCCTTCCATCCCTCCGGGGTCGGTTAATTGGTACCAGACTTGTCTGGGAGGATAAAAACACTGACTTGTACATCGGCTGGCCCCCGCAAGTCATTGTATAGGCCACATCGCATTCAAACGCCACTACGAATGTACAAATGGAAGTAGAATGCGTGCCGCATCCCAAAAAGGGATTGATCAACGGCAAATGCTTTATTTTTGCTTCTGTTCATTTTGAATGAACGCTGTTTTTGTCGCTGAAGCGTGTTAGCTTGATAAGGACAAGTGAAGAAGAGTAACGAGGAGGATAAACAATAGTGACGAGATTGAACCCTTTCCTCTGACAAACGGTGCAACAAACCTTTGAAGGTGGAAAGCTGTGCTCGAACGTGCCGCGAATGCGCAACTGTCAACATTTTGCATCGAAAACTTTTTGCAGACGCGGTGAAGAACAAAGAAAAATTTCGGCCTAAAGCACCAAAATCCGAAGACATCGATCCGAATAAATTTGAATATGTGGGACCCATAAAACTTCAGAAGCAATTGCACGGTAAAGTGGTGAGTAATTCCAATGCACTTCTATGCCAGAACATTATGGTTATTGCTTCAGCATCCTTCAAGACCTCTACAGTGCTCTCTCCCATGTTACCACTCGATTGGTCTTAGCTTCCCTAGCAATATTGACATATGTAGGCTCCTTCTGCTGTGTCCTCAACTTCCATGTACCTCACCGTCCGTAGAGCGCCAGCTCATCTCCATAAACCTTGTTCCTTTCGACCTCTGCTTATGCTAATAAAGAGCGTAGCAATTGTGGTGGGAGCAAACTTTCTTGAAACTTTTATAATTATTATGTGGTTTTGCACGGTTTCAATAATTATAAGGTCACGTTCATAAAATGTGTACTACATCAGGAGCAACAAATCTGATTGTGGTACTGAATATTAATCGAAGACGCATCCATAAACTGAATTTTTGAAACGTTTTGCATTCGTAACTTGAGGAGAAGGCCAGACTTATACATTTCGTTGTGCTTGGCTCGGTCCGCAAGTCATCATGAAGTAGCTCGGAAAATCCCTTGTTCCATTCATGGATAAAGAGCTCCTATGTCTCCAAATATTATGCAACTTTCGAACATACCCAAAACGAGGTTATCCTTTGGACAAATTTCTCCCAAAAGAAGGCGCTGATGTCAGTCGCGGGTATTGAGATGGGGGATGTTGGCTTTCTTGAGTACAGCGCAGGTGTAGATAGGATGTCAAAATGTGGCTTCAGTGGGAACTTATAAAAACGAAAGGCTGGCAAGCGGCTTCCAACTGAAGTAATTGTTGCTTTACACTTATAGAGGCGAGTTGCCAACGAACAGAAGTTTAGGGACATTCCACCCAGAGTCAACCCTGCGTTGCGCAGTTCTCAACGGCCACGTTGCGCAGTTTCGCCCGATTAGACACGTTCTCTCGCGCGAACATTCACACTCGCATGCTCGAGCCGTCTGTGTCTCCGCCCATACAGCGTGCGTTGAGGATCTCTCAACGTGCCGTTGCGAACTGCGCAACGCAGGGTTGACTCTGCTCCAGCTGCTCTATGAGACTCATCTCGTTGGTTTCTAAGAAACTCTAGATAGTGATATTCAAAGTTTCTTTCTCAACCTAATACTATCTCGCTTCAGTAACAGTTTTACTTCCTCGACATCTAGTCCAGCAACATCGAGCGCAAGTCGTGTCCCCATCTACTTCTGAACAGGTCATCGCTGCTCTTACCATTGCTGGTCCTCTCACTTGCGTACGCCACTCTCACTGGACCTGATACATTACCCCTCGCTGTGGATCCTTCACGCAGCTTGACCCTGATCAAGCTGCTACGGGCGCGACTTTTGTCCACGACAACGAAACATTTCGCTCCCCTGGAGCTATAGAATTTTCTTCACAGTAGCCATTCTGCCGCTCTTCAACACACATTTGCCATTTCCACCTGCCTTTGAAACTCGATGCTTTGACAACTTTATGCCCCATTTCGTATACAACCCTACTATAAGTAATCGGCTGAGAGGTTGTGTGTGTCTGACCGGAAATTTATAACTCCACTCCTTCTGGGCCCAGAGCCTCAAATTTTCAGTGAATATAGGGGCTGGACACGAACATTAATGGGCTAAACCGATAACTACTGACTAGAGGTGATAATAGCCGCGGGAAGCCGAGTGACCAATTTTGTTACGCCATTCGCGTTGACAGTGGAAAGTTTGCACTCACAAGATTTATGTGCTGTGGGACGGGACCCGAACAGGGAGCGAAAAAGGCAAGTGGCAAGTGATAAGGCCTATAGCGTGCGCCGGAATGCAAAGGCCACCAGTTTCGTTGCGCCCTTTGCATTGGCAGCGACATTTTTATACTCATATATATTAGGATGGTAAGAAAGTCCTGAGCCGTTTGACACTTTTTTGTGCTTTACTTTTTTATTCCGCGTACAATGGAATCTACTCAACAATATAATCACCATTGTTACTCACTACAGAGTCCCACCTAATGGGCAGGTCAGCGACCCCCTTCTCCCAGAACTGAGCAGACTGAGAGTCAAAGAAATCGCTGACCGCTCTTTCAACGTCTTCAACTTTGGTGAATTTTTTCTTCGCTAGGAATGCCTTGAAGGGGATGAAATAAGTGATAATCAGAGAGGGCAATGTCAGGGGAATAGGGTGGGTGGGGAACCGCGTCCCAGATCAGCTCTTCCAATTTTGCACGGGTCTCTTTAGCTATGTGGGGCCTGGCGTCATCGTGGAGTAGGTGGACAGAAGTTCGTCTCGGTCGTTTTTCTTGAACAGCGTCCGCTAGTTTCTGGAGCTGACTGGCGTAAATGCTGCCGGTAGCGGTATGTCCTTGCGGGAGCAGCTCATAATACAACATTCCTCACGAATCCCAGAGGTAGCAAAGAAGACAGCTTTTGGGGTGAAGGTCCGATTTTGCTTGTGTCGGCGGGTCTTCTCCTCGAGGGAGCCACACGGCACTGTGCTTGTTAGAATCGTAGAGGACCCAACTCTCATCTCTCGTAATCATGCCTTCCAAAAACTCCTTTCGGTGCGGACAAAGAAGGAGAAACTGACAAATGGGTACCCGCCTGAACCGCGTGCTATCGGTCAAGACATGAGGGATCCATCGAGTCGGCACTTTCCTGTGGCGAGGGCGTGGAGGGGACCGAGGACTGTGGGATGGGTGCACCCGAGTCTTATCACAAGGCTGCGGGTGCTAACCTCCGGATCCTCTTCGACAGCGCCGAGAACGGTGGAGTCTTCCACTGTTTGGGGCTTCCCAACCTTGACTTGTTTCGGAAGCCGTGTCTCCTCCTCTGAAGCTTGCGAACAGTTTTGGTACTGGAGGTGGAAGTGGTGATCCTTCCCAATGCGCTACTGATGATGTTGACGGTTTCCACTGCTCCTGTGCCGCAGCGCCATTCATTGAGATGTGATCGCTCGAAAGTGTCTTGTGGGAATCGCCATCATGATTGAAGTTAAAGAAGGCAACCCGGCAATATATACCTACTGCGGAGAAGTATGATCGACAGCGATAATCTATCACGTAGCAGATTCTAGGTATCGATCAATAAGGAAGTTCTGGAGCTTTTGGAAAAATCGGCTCAGGACTTTCTTACCATCCCAAGTATATGTGAGGGAGGCGGGCGACCCGCGAAGGTGAGTGTCAATAAGTGGTAACGACTGGAGAATATGCGGATAAGAGTCTTGAGTATCGCCAATTCGTTTGCGGCCTTTCGGCATGATAGTTGGACCGTCGCTCTTGCAACATGGGATATCTTACGGTACACCAATATGTGTGTCAAAGTGATAAACATTCTCTAAACGAGATGCATAAGAATCGACTTTGCAGCACCATCAATTTCGCTTGGTGTTGGCGCGTAGAACAGCGAAACCTAAGTTCCTACATGTGCAGAACGAGCACACTGAGAGTCAGGTCTGAATCAATAACAAATGATAAGAACCAACGCATGGCGTCTGAAAACAAATGTCTCCAAATTCTCGCTATCACCACAGCTAACGGTGGCGGGGTGTCGGAGTTAAGTGACAGAAAGTGGTAAATAGCGAAATCTGTCCTGAAAAAGTAGCAGCAATTGAGTGGACACACAGTCGAACCGAGTCAGGTACTCAGCAAGTGATCGTGTTCCATTTCTGATCCTTCACCAAGTTCTTGGGTTGCTGAACCATCTGGACTTGGACCAATTGTGAATTAACATCAAAGTTGGGCATCAGATGCTTGATGGGTCGACGCATTTCATAACTGCACCGATGCTAATAACGAAAAATTATGATACCGCTAAACCTTCGAGTTCGAATACTAATGCGAGATTTCATTTCAGTGAGATTGGACAACCTCTGTGTTTCATCTAGCGCCCTTTTATAATACTAAGCCAACCTTTCCAATTTTCCTGAACTATTTCTCCGTTTTTTTCAACTGCTTTGTCAAATTCTACATACGCGCATCCGGACCTAGCACATTTTTTGCAAAGAAACAGACCTTTTTTGTCACATTGCGCCTTCCTGGGCAACATCGAGGTACAATAACAGCGCTTCCTTTCAAATAACTCATTCATTCTGCTGAGTCGATCCGAAAGCCAAGAAAGGCTTTTAGGGAATCAGGTGTAACTTTCAGGAGCATGCACTGGCGGATGATGTTTCTGGACCCCTTGGAGAGCTCGCCTATGATGAGAATCTGAATGAGGTAGCAGACATTGGATCGGATGTCGATGAAATCGAAGTGCGCTCTGATGAGTTTTGTCTCTGTTAAGTTATCACAGCATTTCGAATGTATTACAGGGTATGGATGCAACTACGGCCTCCACTATGGTTTCGACTTTACAAGACGATAAAATAATGCCTTCACGTCGGAAATGTAGCACGAAACCATCTGCAAGAACCGCATCTATGAAGCGCGGTAAAGTGCAAATGGTGAGTTTGATTCTGAATGGGTTCCGTTCATATGGTACACATTTCAATTTTCAGAGTAAGAAAGGGACGAACCGAGACAAGAAGCACCACACAAGCAAGCGACATCATCATCGACCAAACAAAACACCCAGAGGATCTTCGCCGAAGTGAACGCTTTCAAACAACTGGACGTTAATTTATCATCAAAATATTACATCTTAAAAAATAAACAACTGTTATGAAAATCTTCCGGCACCGTTATCTGAAGCACCACCTGACAGAACTCGTTTGAATGCTTCCCCCTAGTCTGCAGGATAGACTCCTAAGAGACAGTCACCAAAGTGGCACTACCGTGCACGGGTATCGCCCTACAAAAGCGCGAGGCCCTTGCCAAGTTAGCTTCAGCACCTGCAATATTCTCCTTCAACGGCAGGTTGTTGCCTGGCACCCTCTCATCTGTAGCGCTCTTTCGTTTCACTTTCTCTT